>QEPC01013609.1:208054-226811 GCA_003113815.1 Sphenodon punctatus
AGCCCCCCCCGCACCACCCGCAAGCAGGTAAGTCCAGGTGGGGGAGAGGATCCCTGCAAGCAGGCTCTGCGGCTCCAGCTGCTGTCTATGGGCTTTTAGCCCCCGCTACTTCCGGGTGGGGGGGGGAGGGGACAGGACAGCCCACGTGGCTGCCCTCTGCGTTCCCCCCCTTGCCCCAACTCACAAGTTCTTTCTTCTTGTCCCCGCAGGTATCCCGCGGGGACGAAGCAGCGGCGGCGGTGACCCCAGCGGCGAGCGGCGGCGATGATGGGAGCGGCGGCGGTGGTAATGCCGGCAGCGGCGGCGAGGAGACAAGCCCCCCCCCGCACCACCCGCAAGCAGGTAAGTCCAGGTGGGGGAGAGGATCCCTGCAAGCAGGCTCTCATAGAGGAGAGATTGCCCTTGCTGCCTTGCTGGTAATGGGAGTGACAAATGACGAAAATTGCTAGACTGTTACTACAGGGAGTAGAGTTCAGCCTTGACTGCATCCATCTCCTTCCATAATCTCTTATCATAAGCACCTGAAAATGGCAGGAAAGCAGGCCTTGAACTCAAGCTTGCAGAGTGCAGGTCAGAAGATCCAATTATTTATCTATCTGGAACCTACTGTGGGAGTTCCATAAGATGTATCTGTAGCAGGCACAGTTTAATTGGAACACTGGCCTTTCAAATGGGGATAGCCACCAACCCTAGGAGAGTGAGGAAGGATTCAAATGGGCGCCAGTCACGGGAGGGTAACTGGAGGTCATGACACACATGCACCCAACCCCCAACCACCCGGCCTTTCACTGATCCACCATGCTCAACATTTACATAGACAGCCACTCCACTGGTTCGAGGAAGGCCCCGCCTCGTGCATGATGTGGCAACATGGCAAACTAAGGGCAAGTGAAATCACAGCTGCCGTCTTTGCCCCCGCCCATCCCCAACCAGACTCCATGAGGGTGGGGAAGGAGGGATGGGGGAAGGTGCAACAGAGCAATACACGCAACCCCAGGGCACAGCACCCAAACCACGGGCAGCTCAAGGAACAAAAGGGGCATTTATTGCAACACAGAGACCAATGTGACAGCAGCTGGGAAGGTCATGTTCCAATGCACAGACACCCCCTCCATGGCAGGATGATGGTATTATCCCAAACACGTGCCCCACACAGCACAGAGACCAGGGAAACACCAGTGGTTCACGGAACCACGAACAAGGGGGATCTTGGCTGCTGGGTTGGGGGACATGGACCCTGTGCTACAAGCAGGGAGACTTACACAGGCAGCTCACAATATAATGGGGGGGGGGGACAGCAGAGGAGCCAGGGTGGCTCAGATCAAGGGCCAAGTCAAGCAGGCAGAGCTCGAGTCACAGGAATATTTATATAAATCATTAAATGGTGGGGGGAGGTGTCAGGTCCAAGGTCCACTCGTGGGGGACTGTTGTTGCTAAATGCGAGATCCATTGTCAACAAGGCCCCAATTGTCCGGGATGTAATCTTGGATGGGGCTGTGGACCTCCCATGTATTACGGAGTCGGAGACCTGGCTGGACGAGATGGCTGGACCAACTTTAGCTGATCTCGTTCCGGCCGGGTATGCCGTGCAGCACCAGCCTTGCACGGGTGGCCAGGGAGGAGGTGTAGTGATTATTTTTAGAGAGGACTGGCCTGTCAGGATATATCCAGTTTGGGAGATTTCAGGTATTGAGGCCCTCCATGTGGTGTTCGATTTGACTGGGGGCAAGCTAGGGGTGCTGTTGGTAGACCGGGCCCCTTCCTGTCCAGCAGCATCCCTTATCGCTCTAGCAGAGCTGGCCTTGGAGGTGGCGTTGGGCTCCTCCAGGACCTTGGTCCTGGGGGTCTTCAACATTCATGCAAATGCCGGCCTTGTTGGGGCGGAGCGAGAATTCATGGCCGCCATGGCAACCATGGAATTGTCCCAGGAGGTTATCTGCCTGACCCACGTGGGGGGGCATACCCTCGACTTGATCTTCGGTTCTGGTCTTGAGGTAGGAGGGTCCAGTTGTGGGGGAGGTTAGAGTTGTGCCCTTGTCATGGATGGACCATTATCTCCTTCAGGCTAGCCTCTCAGTGCACCCCCTCCAGAAGGGGAAGGGACCAGTTAGGATGGTCCGCCCTCGGAGGCTGATGGAACCTCAGAGGTTCCAAGAGGTCCTGAGGGAGTTAACTTTGGACCTGGACAGTCACTCTGTTGATGAGCTGGTCCATCATTGGAACAGCTTGCTGGAGGGGGCCATTGACAGGGTGGCTCCGAGATGCCCTCTGCCTCTGTCTCGTCACCGCAGGGCCCCTTGGTTTACTGAGGGGCTGCGGGGGATGAAGCAAGTAGGCAGGAGGCTGGAGTGATGCTGGCATCGGACTCGATCTGACTCTGACCGACTTCTCCATAGGGCCCATTTGCGGTCCAATGTTGAGGTTGTGAGGACAGCAAAGGAGTGCCTTGCTGTCCTCATAGTGTCTTCGAAGTCATGCCCGGTGGAGCTGTTTCGGGTGGTGTGGGGGCTGGTTAGTCCGGCCTCTCTCCGTCTGGACGGGGATGTGTCCCAGGCTTGCTGTGAGGAGTTTGTCACCTACTTCGCAGACAAGATCGCTTGGATTCAGAGCGACTTTGACGCTGGATTAGAGGCAGTAGGTAGAGAGCGCAAGGTGATGGAGGCCCCGTCTGGTCCATCTTTGTGGGGGGAGTTTCAGGAAGTGACGCCGGCCGATGCGGTGGATGTCTTGGGGTCTGTGAGAGCCACCTGTTGTGAACTTGATCCATGCCTGTCCTGGCTGGTGAAAGCCTCCAGGGAGACGTTGGGCACGGTGCTGGTGAGGGTGGTTAATGCGTCCTTGCAGCAGGGGAGGCTGTCGCCCAGCCTCAAGGAGGCTGTGGTGCACCCCCTGCTGAAGTAACCATCTTTGGACGTGGCCGCACTCACCAGCTACTGACCTGTCTCTAACCTTCCCTTTTTAGGGAAGGTTATTGAATGGGCAGTGCCGATCCAGCTCCAGGCATATCTAGACAGCATTGGTTTCCTAGACCCTTTTCAATCTGTGTTCCGCCCCAGCTATGGCACTGAGACAGCATTGGTGGCCTTGGTTAAAGATCTCTGCCGAGAGATGGATGCAGGACGTTCAACATTTCTTGTCCTGCTAGATCTCTCGGCCGCTTTTGATACCGTGGACCATGGGCTGTTGTTGAGACAGGTGCGTGATCTGGGGGGGCTGAACGGGATCGTTCTTGAATGGTTCCGTTCATTCCTCTCAGGGAGAAGCCAGTGGGTAGTGCTGGGAGCTGAAACATCTTGCCCCCGCACTTTGTCCTGCGGCGTTCCGCAGGGTTCCATTCTGTCTCCATTATTATTTAATGTTTATATGCAGCCCTTGGGGGAGGTCGTGAGAGGGTTCGGGGTGCGCTGTCACCAATATGCTGATGATACTTAGCTGTACCTCTCTTTTTCAGCTGACCCAGACCCTGCCGTCTTGTTGCTATCCCAGTGTTTGGGGGCCGTGGCGGAATGGATGTGACAGAGCAGACTGAAGCTCAACCCTGATAAGACGGAGGTGATGGTGGTGGAGAGAACGAGGGAGGTGTTGGCCACCCTGATTAGGGGGGTTCGCCCTCCTGTAGCTCAACAGGTCTGAGTCTGGGGGTGGTGCTGGACATGGATCTCCGCCTGGAGCAGTAGCTAGAGGGGGTGGTGAAGGCTGCCTTCTGCCAGTTCTATCTGGTGTGGAGCTTGCATCCGTATGTCTCTGGCCTGGACCGACCTCCCTCGTCCATGCCTTTGTCACCTCGAGACTGGACTACTGCAACACGCTCTACGTGGGGCTTCCCTTGTTCCTGGTTCGGAGGCTGCAGCTAGTGCAGAATGCCGTGGCCCACCTCCTTTCGGAGACGAGTCGTCGGGACCACATAACACCTGTGCTCCAGGCTCTGCACTGGCTGACAATAGCGTGTCGAGCCAGGTTCAAGGTATTGGTGTTGATCTATAAGGCCTTTTATGGTCTCGGCTCCTCATACCTCAGGGATCGCCTCACCCTCCATGCCCCAGAGCAGCTCCTTCGGTCTGCCGGGGGTACCTTCTTGGAGGTCCCCCGTGTTAAGTGGGGGGCCATGATGGAAAGGGCATTCTCGGTGGCTGGGCCGCACCTTTGGAATTCCCTCTCAGAGGAAGCTCGCCAGGCCCCGAGCCTTTTAACATTCCGGTGAGTTTGTAAAACCTGGCTCTTCACCCAGGCCTTTGGGGAGGGTGGGAGGGTGGGTTAACGCGTTTTTATCATCCTACCCTTCTTTATTATTCTTTTGTTAATTCTTGTCCTTTCCCTGTTCTATCTTGTAAGATTTTTGTGATTGTTTTTAATATTTTTAAGATTGTTTTATTTGAAATTTGTTAGCCGCCCTGAGCTGCTTGCAGGAGGGGCAGGATATAAATATATTAAATAAATAAAATAAATAAATAAATAAATATGGGACACAGAGGGGGCCACGGTCCCATAGCACTGCTCCAAGGCTGGGTCATGGCTGCTGTGGAGCCCAAGTAGAGAACCCTGCATCCTGTTCATACTACTCCTGTGCAAAAATCCCTCTCCGATATCTTTTTCCCCGCATATGCTAATCCATTAGGAAGTTTGGGATAACGGGATGCTCACTGGTCAGAGCAATATGGAAATCCACCTGGCTCCAGGTCTCAAACAGGATGGCCATCTCCGCTGCATCAGATGCCATGGTCATCAGATAGGGACCTTCAGCTGGGGGCACGAGCAAACTCAGGTGACGCATGTGGTCCTTGCACTCTCCATGCTTCCTCTGATAACTTCAGGCACGTAGCAGGACGCTTGCAAAGGTGTTGGGCAGGGATAGCCCATCCTCAATAAAGCACAAGCGATATTCTGGGAGGGCAGAGATGTCAGGCAAAACAACTCTCTCACTTGCCTCCTGCAGTAATAGCATTCCCGCTGGAGGCCCCAGCACAGCAAGCACCAGAACACGGAACCCCAACTTGCTAGCCCTCAGCTGGCTGTCACGATCACACATACATTGTCCCAGGAAACACAGGGCATGCGACAACACATCATAGCCATCACACATTGGAAAAGGATTTGCAAGCAGTTGCTGGATGTCAGGTCTAAGCCACACTTTGACCAGCAAAACTGTTCCACAGACATCCCACACCATGGTACCACATGTTGTAGGGGGTTGGGCCCAGGTAGCGGCTGACATTCTAGAGCAACAGTAAGTAGAGACTGGTCGGTTCTGAGAGCAGGCAAATATGAGCACAACAGACACATGCAACCAGACGTATCAGTATCCCAAGGATGCATGGGTCAGCACACCCCAGCACACAGGAATGCCTGCAAACATCTCCCCAGAGCCTTTATTGCATACAGCAACCATGACCCCTCATTGACATGGGAACAGGTGCCCAAGAATGATGGAAGGAATATAGGCAGGCCATGGACAGTCCCCATCAACTCCGCCCCCCCTCCAGCCCCCCAGTGAGGATAGAGTCATTACTGCAGCAACAATGATAAAATAGAGAATAACAAGGGAAACATTTATTATGTCAACAGTGGTCAGAAACATTAGGGATGCCTCCCAAGGACCCTGCTCCATTGAGTGCTCTGTCGCTGGGAAAGAATGTAGTGCCGCATATCTGTCTCCTTGTTTCAAGGAGGATCCCTTGATCTCATGCCGCTCAAGGGACCACTCCTGTCCTGTATGAGTGCTCGCACAATAAAAACAAGAGGGAAAGGGAAATCCACATGAAGCATGCCCCCACCAGCACATATCCCCCACAGAGCACTGCTGAGAGGGGGGCGGAAAGCACATGGCGGGGTCAATCACGGGACTCCCGGTAAGTCCAACTCTTGTGGCTGTGCCTCCTGTCCTTACTCCATGAGCCTACCAGCCATGCAGGTGGCCCTATTACACCGTGGGTACCAATGCACTGGCACAACTCCATGGGTGTACTGGAAAGATGCACATGGAGATGAAAGAGGTTCAGTACAAAATAAATATTTATTATCCAAAAGGGACACCATTACAGTTGTTTTTTTGTTTTTTTTAAATGATTTCTTCCCCATCCCTTTTCCCTTTCCACCACCTTGCTCTGGCCTCTGGTACCCTTTTGTGGCAGCCACACTCTTGGTCTGTTTGCGGTATGGCCCTGACACATCCTCCTTGTCCAGCTGCTCCTCCTATGGAACTGTGGTGGTGTGATGTTCCTGTGGGTTCCTGTGAGATATGTGGGACATGCCATTAGCTGTGATGTTCAGAGGCTACCTGGTGTTCTCACCATCTGTTGTTCCTGACTGGGGCATATCCTGTTAGCCATGGGTGATGGTGCCATTGTCTACGTGAGGGGTCTCCTCCTGTACCCCTCCCTATTATCATTGGTACCATGAAACATGTCACCCCTACCTACCTCAAGAGGCTGGGCTGGGTGCTGGTGCAGTTGGTCTGGCAGATGGGAAGGCCAGGGAGGCTGTGGAGGAGTACAGGAATGGTGCTGAGGAGGGACAGGGACAGTGACGGCCTTGAGCTATTCTAGTATAAAAAGCACTCTCCCCCTCAGAATGACAGTTCCTTCCAACCCTTTCTAGGAATATTCCATGCGGGTCTGGAAGGGTGGGTGTTGTGAGAATGTTCTTAGTCATCTCGAAGAACTCATTTACAAGACAGAAACCTTCTATTCTTCTTCAAGTGGCTCCTCACAGGCCATTTTTACACGCTCCTCCGGGTGGGGGATCCATGGGTGTGAGTGGGGGATCCACGATGCATGGGTGGGGTGTGCACATGGCTGCACGAGCATCCCCACTCACCCCCCCCATTCATATGCAGCCACGGAGCAACCACCATTTCCCCCGGTTGCTCTGTGCAAGGGGAAGAGATGGGGGGTGAGTGGGGATGCATATTAGACGGGCACACGCAGGCACTGTGGGCGTGTGCATTGCGTCGTTCACACGGGGCTCCCCCACTCATGAACACTCAGAAACCTACGTGTTCCTGGGTGGGAGAGGCCTGTGTAAAAAGGGCCACATTCTCATAACTGTCTTACTTATACTAGTTTAGGTAGGAATTTAGGATGTAAAGCAATATCTATTCTATCTTAGAAAATCTGCAAATATGGTTCTGAGATTACTGCTATTTCACTAACTCTTCTTAATGAAGTTATTGCTAACAGGAATACTGTCTTTAAACCCCCACCCCATAACCAGTTCATTTCTGCCCCCTATATAATGAATTCACCCTGCCCTGGGGTTGCAAATGAACTGGTTATGGGGTTGGAGCAACGTGAATTGATCATGGGGGAACAACTGAACTGGCTTATATATGTGTCTCTTTTCGTGGTATAATGCGCTTAATAGGCTGGCTGAATTTTGGGTAGGGATGGGCGAACACGGTTCGGAAGTTCAGAGTTCGGCCCGAACTCAGCCTGTTCGGATGACCGAACCCGAATCTGAACATGAACTGACCGAACCGAACTCAGTTCTGAACGTTGAAATGACCAAACAGTTTGGTCAGTTCAGATCGCGTTTGGGTGAGTTCGGGTGGCAAAAACGTGTCACTGGAAGGCAAAACGTGACAGGAAGGGGGAGTCAGCTGAGTAGCAGATTTCCAGGCACCAGGGGTGGAGAGGCTTGGAGTAGCAGCCAGCCTGCTCAATCACCATCCCTTTTTGTCTCAGACCACTGGCTTTGCAGTCTGCGATTGGCCACGGCTAGGCTGCATGGAGCCAATGGGGCTTGCGGTGAGGCGGGCGCAGCAAGAAACAAAACTGATTGCCTCCCCCCTTCCCAACGCCTTCTGAGCTAGTTGCTGTTCCTGAACAGCAGGCGTTTCAGAAGGCTCCCTCTCTCCCAGCAATTTTTGTTCCTTCCTATTCCTAATCCATTGCAATCCTCCTCCTATTTCACCCCTCCAACCCATTTACCTCCATATTATCATTTATTTAGTTTATATTAGATAGATTTAGGTGTTATTTTTTGTTTTTATTCCTCCCTGTGTTCCTTGTGTTCAATCTTCCTTCCTCCCTCCCCCCTCCATTCAATCCTTTCCCCTCTCCCTCTTATTTCATCCCTCATTCACTTCCCCTGTTGTAAGTTTTGGATTTATTTAGAGTAGGAATATTATTAGATTGATTTTCATTTCAGTTTTGTACCCCTCCCTGTGTTCTTTGTGTTTCCCCCTGTGTAATATTGTATATATAGATAATAGTGAATAGATAGACAGTTACTAAATAGATATACATAGTAGTTAGCTTAGTTATAGAGATAGATAGACATGCAGTGTGTTTGTAGGACAAGGACTTTGTAGTTAATTATTAGGATATTCCATTTAGTTAAATAGGTTTTAGAATAGTTAATAGCAGTTAGTTTTAGTGTAGATATATATATATATATAAAGAAACATCCACTCCAGCCCCAGGACCCACCATCAGGGGGTTCTGGGGCCTACATTACTGGCAGGGAGGGCTGTGGCCAATACCTAGAAGCTGCCACTCTAGCCCCAGGACCCACCGTCATGGGCCTGGGGCCATCATTCCTCACACGGAGACGATGTCATTCCACCGCATCAAGAAACAGCCACTCCAGCCCCAGGACCCACTGTCAGGGTTCTGGGGCCAAGTTACTGTGGCCAATACCTAGAAGCTGCCACTCTAGCCCCAGGACCCACCATCATGGGTCTGGGGCCATCATTCCTCACACAGAGAGCCTTTTTCCAAACAACCGAACCAAACAGGACCGAACCGAATGGCCGAACCCGAACGCGGCAAACGAATGAACGAACCGAACAGACGAACTGAACTAGACTGAACCAAATGGCCGAACCTGAACCGCGATCTGTTCACCCATCCCTAATTTTGGGTGTCTTGTGTGTTTGATAGGAGTGCCCCTAGGCCCACTGGAGAGGGGACCCATCTTGGCCGGGGGCCCATTGCATCTTAGCTACACCCCTGCAAATGGCTTGTCTTTGCATGAATGTTCTCTCTCTGGTTGCAGCAGATGTCTTCTACATTGCAAGTTTAGTTTGCAACAGAACTGCGTAGCATGTTGTGGGGAACAAGTGGAACTTCATGTTGCTACTTTTGTAGTGTGCTAAAGACTTAACATAATATTGTTGGCTGCTTGAGATGGATTGCTTTGCTTGCTCTGTGTTTGCATGTGCAGAAGGATTGTGCTGCCTCTCCTCCTATTTTTAAAAATATTTTCTTTGCTGTTGCCGTTTTTCACCCTGTGTGAGACCCTGTCACCCTAATTGTCTGCTTTATGTTTGATTTGGGGTGGGTTTTTTTGGAGGGGGATGGATTGAAGTGTTTCTAATCTTTGCTGGTATGTTCGCTGCACTTAAAATGACCCCTTTGCAGTGTCCGTTTCAAGACTTTTCTGCTGCAAGAAGGCCACCATGCCACATGTTGGTTCACTAATGGCTAGTCTTTACATGAATGTTCTAGTCTTCACATGGTTGCAACAGATGCCTTTTACATTGCAACAAAACTGTGTAGCATGTTTTGGGACAAGTGGAACTCCATGCTGATGCTTTTGTGGTGTGCTAAAGACTTCACATAATATTGTTGGCTTAAGATGGTTTGCTTTGCTCGCTCTGTGTTTGCATGTGCACTACTGGCCCCACCTACTGTTGGCCAGGCCCCGCCTACCATTGTTCAGGCCCACTTCTGGCCCTGCCCTGGGCCCCACCAGCCTTGAAACCCACCAGCTTCCACTGGACAGGGAGCAGGGTTGGATGACCAGTGGCCCCCTGATGGTGAGTGGGGGGCCCTAGGGGGAGGAGGCCCAGTAGTCTTCAGTGTGGGTGGGTTGCTGCTGAGGCAACCCACAGATGAGTGGAGCGGCAGCTAACTGCACCTGTGGTAGGGCATAGCTGGGCTGTTAGCGGCTCTGCACCATCACTGCAGCACTTGTTGCCATGATGTGATGGAGAAGGGAGCGCTCTACATCCAGTGTTGCCTCCATGATCTGAAGCATGCGAGCGCTCTCCATCTCCATCACGTCACGGGAATGTTGCTGCTCGCTGAGGTGAGTGACCACATGGCACCTCTCCCACAGGTGCTTGTTCCTTGCCTGGATGGCAACGGCCCATTGGATGTGAATGTCCTCCTTGTGGGCTCTTGCCATCTTTTCCCATGACCCCCTGATCTCATCCTGCAACTCATCTGTCGTGTGCCTGGTTTCCTCCAGCAGCTCCATCCCTACGTCCTCCCTCCTGTGTTGGTTCCTTACCCTTAGCTCCCTATTCCTCTGTGGACTCCCCCTCCCGGACGGTTTCGGGCTGTCTGGGCTGTCTCTTGACACCTGCAGAAAGGGGCAGGAATTGGTTGACATTGTTCTGCTTCCTTGCATGTGCTCTGTGTGTGTGTGTGTGTGTGTGTGTGTGTGTGTGTGTGTGTCAGGGCGCGTGTTGCCTAACTCAGGCCAGCAGTTTGGTTTGCTGTTGCCTGGCAACAACCCGACAGCGGTGAGTCCAGAGAGGCTGAAGGCACCATTGTGGGGGGAGGCGGAGCTACCCTGCGTCCCAGGGACGCTCCAGACCCCGCCCCCAGGAAGTTGAGTGCAGTGCACAGCTCAGCGGCAGGTGGGGGCCCCGCCCTGAGCACACCTGTTCCTGATCAGGGGATTGCCTATCAAATGGACCGGCGGGGCTTGAGACCTCTGCCGGTAATCACAACTGGCCCCCTTGTTTTCCTGAGAACCTTCCTTGTTTGAGCCTCGTTTTCTAGAGTGGATTCGAGTGTCTGATCCTTATGTCCCCCTTCCCCTGCAACAAGTGAGAGTGGGTGAGTGTGTGTATCGTGTTGTTTGTATCCTTCATTGTGGTAGAGAAAGGTGGTATCGTGGGTGTGGGTTACCTGTCTCCCCCCTCTCCGTGCCCCTACATTTCTCCCCTTATATTCCTAGCAAGTTCTTCCCTTGTGAACAAGCCCTATCCTTCACCTCCTTCTCCCGTGCATCCCTTTTTGTTTCCCCCTTCCCCTTTCCCTTGGACCCCTTTCCTTCCCCCTTGTTCCTCACCATTTCTTGGTGCACGGTGCCCAGGACCCTGTGCAGTTCCCCGAGTGTCTGTTCCCCTTCAGTCCTTGTATTATCCTTGTCCTCTGGGGCACTTGGCTACCTCTCATTGCGTCCCAATGATGAAAAGGGTTGCCCTCTGAGCAAGGGGGAAACCCCACCCACTACCCTGAGGGACATTCTAGTCTTCGAGACAGACTCCATTTACAGAGGTAGCCGCCCCTTGTATTTGCTCCCTTGTTTCCCCCTTGTTCCCCTGTGTGTTTGGGCCCCAATCCCTATTACTCCCCTTCCTTTCCCCCCGTGAGTGTGTGTGTGTGTGTGTGTGTGTGTGTATCCATAGTGTTATGGGCACACGTAACTGACTCGGCTCCTGTGACTGGCATGGGAAGGGTGTAGCTGACTGCCTAGCACTGTGGTTGCTTGCATGTTATGGTTGTGTCCCCCAAGGGCCTGTTCATGTGGTGTCCTTTGTAATACTATCCTTAGTGATGTCTGCATGGGTGTCCCATCCCCTAATGTCTGTGGCCAGCTCCCCGCTTCGGGATTCCTCCTTGCCCCTTTCTGGGTGCTGTGCTGTGCCTTTCTGGGAAGCCCTGTGCTGCTGCACATCCCACTGTGCCTGGTTTGTCTGCCTTGTGACCTCTTTATATGGGGATTTTCCTGTCCCTTGGTAATGGCTTGCTTCCATATGGACGTATGCCCCATTTTCTCCCCACCACCTTGTCATGTGTGTCCTGCTGCACCGCTTCTCACCCATTGTCCCAGTCCTGTGTGCACCTACTAGCCCCCTCCAAGTTGAAGGGCTCCTGTGTGGCCTCCAGGTCTTCCTCCACCTTGTCCTCTACCACCTCCTCCTTGACCTCCATGTAGGGTGGCCACTGATGCATCACCAGAAAAGAGGACACACATTTGCATGAAGTGTACAGATGCAATTTTATACTAATTTATGCAAATTTGTAGTGCAGAGGACCAGACATGGTTGGGGCCAATCCAACGGTAGTTGGAGCCAACCCAATGGTAGACAGAACCAACCCAATGGTTAAGCCAGTGTGGCATAACCCAGCAGTAAGGAGTTCACAGGGTTAACTAATGTTATCTCCCTCCAATGTTAACTCTGGGAACTCCTTGCTGCTGCATGAAGCCCTGTCACTGGAGGATAGAGAGCCCTCTTACTAGGGTTAGGGGTGTGTGAGACAGTGACCAGGATTGCAGCAGCTTGTCTGGCTAGATCAAAAGTCAAACAAAAATATCGTTAGCCATTTCCCTAACACCAAACAGTATGCCAGAGGGTTTTTTTTTTGCTTTTAAAAAGCAGGGTACTGTGAATTTAAATGAGTTAAGAATGCTTCAGAATCAGAAATGACCTTATTGTTTTATTTGCTAGTAGTCTTTATTCATTTCTCCTTGCCCCCCCTGCTAAATTTTTACATGGAGAAAATAAATCCCAGGTTTTGAATAGAATATTTCATACCGTATAGAATACTTCATACTCAGCAGTGATGTGGGGTACATATGTGGGTCTCCCACGTAAACTGAGGACTTGCCATTTTTGTAAGTTTCCAAGGATTGAATCTATCAGTCATGTCATTCTGGACTGTTCATTATATAATGACTTGTGGACCACTTTGGTGGAACCCGTTGTCATTAGGTTCCCTCCGTGTAGTCAGGAGACTGCTAACATGTCTTCTAGATGATAGGGATGCCTCTGTCATGAAGAGAATAGCTAAATTATGTGCAGCGGTATTGTGAGTGCAGAGCGTTTTGATAGGGTAAGCCCAATACTGAGCATCCCCCCGCCATGGATGGAATGAGATTTTATCCTTGTATTGTTATCTGGATTTATCTGGTCATTTGATGTATGTTTGTATTCAATCAAATTCTGTCTCTAGAGGAGACTCTGTTATCCTTCCTCTTTGTTTGTTTTTATGCATTATGATGGCTAATGCTATATAATAAATGAGTTGTCTTGCCTTGTGATGTTGCTTACACTTGATTAACTCTTCTGTCTCCTGCAGAGAAACTCCTAACTTACATCAGTGCAACTGATATCTGAATTAGACCCAGTGCATTGGAAACTTCTGCCTTCCCTTGCCTGTCTGTATTATGAATGCATCTTGCTAAAGATAAAAAACAGGAGCCTAAGTCAGGCAGGCTTCTAAAAACAGCCTAAATAATTTGATTAATGCCAGTTCCTTAGGCATTAAAACCTGAATTAAAGCCAAATTGTGCCTTCTGATGCATGCGTGAGGCTCACATTGAATCCAGGGCACGCACGCATGGCCACAATCCGCGCCCCCTCCTGCTGATCCATCTCCCCCAGGGGGGCCGCTTGACCAGCCGGCCACCCATTGGGGGCAAATGCAGCAGCCTGCATGAATGTTCCCCACTGCCCCATGCCCCTTTCCCTCTCCCATTTCTCTTCCCAATTGTCAGCACGTTGGTCCCTCTAGAGACTCCCTACCATGTTGTGTACCATGCCAGGGGAGACTCTGTAGCTGGCGCAAAGTTGAAAGAGAGAGACGCACCTGAAGCTCAGCAGCCGGCAGCCAAGCTGACACTGCCCCTTCAATGAGTTTTTTTTTCTCTCAGCTTCCTCCTCTCCTGGGTGATCTCCACTCCAAAGAAAGAGCATGGTCGTTTTGCAGGCACACAGGAAGTATTTGTGTGGCTGCGGCTAGTGGCTGCGCTGTGGGTGGCTGCTGACTTAGCAGCTGAGGACGCTGAGCCGGAAGGGAGAGGGAATTACCTGGACGGGATGGTTGACTCCATGCACTGCTGCCCTCTGACATGTGCCAAAAAAGCCCACTGACTGGCCGTAGCTGCATTCTCTGCACTTCTTCCCACGGGGACCATGGGCGGAAGTACAGAGATCACAGTGGTGGCCAGTCGGCGGTGAGACTCTGGATGGAAGGGGAAATTCCAGACACTTCAATGGTCCAGCTCCCCATTTATCCCGGACAACATAAACTGTCAGAAATTCCAGACAGTTCAGGACAAATCCAGACCTCTGGCCACCTTACCTCCATGCCAGGTTGAGCTGAGAACAGGGACTGGGGGTTTGTTAGTTCCATTAGCCTTGCCCCTGGAGGAGGGGGGGCTGTTCCAGGCACACACACACCCGTGTTTGCCCCTCACCCCTTTCTGGATCTCACCCATGGAGATCCAGAACCTTGCACATTACACCAGCACTTTGAATCGGGCCTGGAACGCTATTGGCAGCCAGTGAAGAGCCTGGAGCACTGGTGTAATGTGCTCCTTATAGCCTGCCCCCTTCAGGAGGCGGGCCGCAGCATTCTGCACCAGCTGCAGCTTCCGAACCGTCACGAAGGGCAGCCCCACGTAGACTGTGTTCCATTAATCCAACCTAAAGGTGATGAATGCATGGATGAGAGTGGCCAGGTTGGAGTTTGAGACATATGGTTGGATCCTATGCACAAGATGTAATTGGTGAAAGGCTCCCTTTGCCACTGTCTCCACCTGACAATCCAGGCAGAGTCCAGAGTCCAACAGGACCCCCAAACTCCATACCTGCGGGATCAGGGGAGGGCGGATCCCCTCCACAAGTGGGGCCATCACCTCAGCTGCCCTGCCTACCAGCATCACCTCCATCTTATCAGGGTTCAGCCTCAGTCTGCTAAGCCTCATCCAGTCGCTCACTGCTGTCAGGCACTGGGAAAGCACTGAGACTGCTGGCCTGGGTCTGCTGAAAAAGAGAGATATAGTTGTATGTCATCAGCATACTGGTGGCAACCCACACCAAACCATCTCACAACCTCACCCAGTGGTTGCATATAAATATTAAATAGCAATGGAGACAGAATGGAACTTTGCGGTACGCCACAAGCAAGATCCCGGGGGCTAGATGTTTCTTCCCCCAGCACCACCCTCTGGCTTCTCCCTGAGATGAATGAGTGGAACCATCCTAGGACAGTCCCGCCAACCCCCCTCCTCCCAGGGCCCGCAGCTGCCTCAACAGCAACCCATGGTCAACTGTATCAAATCTGCTGAGAAATCCAACAGGACGAGTAATGTTGAACACTGCAAGTCCATCTCTCGGTGGAGGTCATCCACCAAGGCCACCAATGCAGTCTCAATGCCATCAAAATCCTGATTGAAAAGGATCCAGAAAACTGATGTCATCCAGATGGCCCTGGAGCTGCTGTTCAATAATAATCTTCCCTTAAAAAGGGAGGTTAGAGACAGGCCAATAGCTAGTGAGTGCATCAACATCTAAAGATGGTTTCTTAAGCAGGGACCACACCACTGCCTCCTTGAGGCAGTCCGGCACCCTGTCCTCCTGAAGGGAAACACTGATCACACCCACCAGCACTGGTCCCAACATCTCCCTGGCGGCTTTCACCAACCAGGACGGGCAAGGATGTAATTCACAAAAGGTGGCCCTAACAGACCCCAGCACCCTTTCAGTATCGGGCAGCATCACTTCCTGAAACTGATTCCACAATGTTGGACGAGATGGGGTGTCCATAACCCCCGGTTCTCCTTCTGCGTCAGTCCTGACCCTCAAATCGTGCTGGATATGAGTGATATAATTAGCAAAGTAGTTCACAAATTCCTCACAGTGGGCTTGGGAAACCTCCCCCTCCAGGCGGAGGGAGCCGGACTGACCAGTCCCCTCACCACCTGGAAGAGCTCCACTAGTTGCGACTTCGCAGCAGCTATGAGGGTGGCAAAGAATTCCTTCTTTGTCATCCTCCTGGCTGCAGCATAGGACCGCAAATGGGCCTGATGCCGTAGTCAATTGGATTCAGCACAAGAATGGCACCAGCATTGCTCTAGATGCTGCCCCTCCCACTTCATACACATCAGCCCCTCAAGAAACCAAGGAGCCCTATGGTGGCAAAGCGGTGGCAGTGGATGCCTAGGAGCCACCCGATTAATGGTCTCCTTCAGCATGGTATTCCAAGCTAGGATGAGATCATCAATTGAGCGGCCATCAAGGTCTAAGGACACTTCCCCCAGGGCTTCTTGGAACCGCTGTGGTTCCATCAGCCTCCAGGGGTGGACCAGCCTAATGGGATGTCATGTGCTAGGAGTCTGGCCTGCAGGAGGTAATGATCCATCCATGTAAAGGGCATAGAACTCACTTCCCCCACTACCAGATCACCCGTCTCAAGGCTGGAGCAGAACACCAAATCGTGAGTGTTTGCCCCCCACCTCATGTGTAGGGCTCCTAACCATCTGAGACAGGTCCATGGTTGCCACGGAAGCCATGAACTTACTCTCTGCCCCTACAACGCCGACATCGGCATGACTGTTGAGATCCCCCAGGACCAAGGCCTGTGGGGAGTGCAACACCAACCCTGACACCAGCTGTGCTAGAGCGGAGAGGGATTTTGCTGGGCAAGAAGGAGCACGGTACACCAGCAGCACTCCAATTCTGTCTCTGACCAACTCAAACACAAGATGGAGGGCCTCAGTTCATGGAATTGACTGCACTGGATACCTCCTAGCAATCCAAGACTCCTTAAAAACCATAGCAACACTTCTCCCCCATCCCCCAAGCCAGGACAGGTGTTGCACAGAGTACCCCGCTGGAACGAGGTCCACCAAAATTGGACCCAACTCCCCATCCAGTCAGATCTCCATAAAAAATGTGAGATCCGCGACCTGATTTAGGATTAAATCCCGGATCACTGATACCTTATTGGCTGCAGATCTTATGTTCAACAATAGAACTCCCAGCCCAAGGAGCCTTAGATCTTGATCCATCTCCCCTCCTGAGGAGGAGCTGACCCTAGGGACAGGCACACAACACCTCGGCCCCGGGTCTGTTTTACCACCCGCCCCTCCTGACCATATCTCCCCTGCCCCACAACAACCCCTATGGCTGCTTCCCCCCCCAATGCACTCTAGCCTAGTCCCAGCCACAGGCTTCCCAGTACAGACCCTAGGGGAGACCGTTCCCCCTCCCTGCATCCTCACCCCCTACTAAACCTCCCCAGCAATCCCCACCACATGCTGCCACCATGTGGTCCCATCCAGGACAACCCCCCCCAACACCAGGTGGCCAGGTCCTGGCACCACCCCTCTCCCTAATCCAAGTCCCATTCACCACAGGGGTTGAAAACCTGGCTCACAGGGCCATTTCCCAACACCTCCCCCCCGCAGACCTCTACCTCCCAAACCCAAAGTCCCCACTCCCCCCCTTTAATTTATTCAGCCTGTGAGAGACTGAATCATAAAATCCTACAGAAGATCCACTAGCCACTGCAGCAGCTCTGAGACATGGGCGCCTCCACCACCTCTGCCTGCAAACGGCACCTCCAATGGCTCTTCACCCTTTGGCGGCGCCCTCTGAAGTAGTGTTGTTACCTGGGGGGAGGGGAAGCAGAAAGGCACAGGTGTTGGGGATCTTTACTACAGCTCCCGCCAGCAGGCTTTCCCAAACCAAGTCCCCAGCCCCCAACAAGCCCTCACAATATTAATTGTGAAATGTATTTTATCATGGAATTTACGTGCAGATTTCAATTATTTCTGCAGAATGTAAATTCTTAATTTTATTCTTAATTCTTAATGCAGCTACAAGGAAAATCCATGCCATGCTGACAATCCTGAAGAGGTAGCCAGTTGAATAGATTCACCAGCCTTCAGGTAGCTGCTCAAATACATGGTGGCTACCCAATAACTGGTAAAATAAGAGAGGGGGCTTACCGGGAGCAGCAGTAGTGGTGAGAGCAGTGGTGGCAGGCCTCAGGATAAGTACTGATGACAGTGGTGGTTTGTATCAACGACCACTGCCACCATTCCTGAGACCCACAACCACTCCTGAGACCCACCACCACTACTGTGCCCTTGGTGGTCACTGCCAAGGCGCTCACTGCCAAGGCCCTTGGTGGTCTCCAGGTGCTTGAGGTTGTGTTCCTGCTTTGAATTTTTTTAAAAAATTTATTAGATTTTATTGCTTAACTTCTTGATAAAACATTTCCTGTAAGATGCTTTTTCTGACTGCACTATACATAATAGCAAGGCATTGGCAGTCTGAAACTGAACTTTCCTATGAAGAATGGGCTAATAGACTCAGATTAATGTTTACTATGGAGAAACTCCTGCTTTGAATTTTAAGGAGCAACGAACCCATTCTGGTTTTGAGTTATTTGTCTCCAGGTAAGCCCTGCCCATCACCTTCACTGAATCCTCTGATGCCCTCCCTGCCTATAGTGGCTGTTACTAGATGTAAGAGCAACTATGGCAAAGAGCTGTTGCTTGTTGTAAGTTCACGACATTTGCAGATGAAAAAGGAGGATGACTTTGGTAGCAAGCATTTAGTAGGCTGTGAATTAATTATTAATTATTATTATTATTATAAACATTTATATAGCACCAGACGTGTGACCTGGTGCTGTACAAAACATAGAAATAGACGCGGTCCCTGCCTGTTGCTTACAATCTAAAAGACAAGGAGGGGGAGACAGGGAGAGGGGACAGTGGGAGAGACAGGGGAGAAGACTAACAAACATTCAAGCAGATGCAAAGTCTCTGCTGCGTGTGCTTAGTTTGGTTATAATCAGGTAGGTTACATCAGTCTGCTGAGGAGGGCAGACAGTAGGTATATGGGAACGACTAGCAGGCATTGGGAAAGGTGGCGAGGAAAAAGTGGGTCTTGAGGAGGGATTTGAAGGAGCGGAGGGAGGGGGCAAGGTGGATGTGGACAGGGAGGGAGTTCCAGGCATGGGGGGCAGCGAGGGAGATGGGTCGAAGGCGGTTAGGTGAGCAG
>QEPC01013609.1:230260-263251 GCA_003113815.1 Sphenodon punctatus
GGGTGGGCTCGCCTCGCCTCTGGGTCTTACTCTAGTCTTTTTTAAAACAAAAATCCAGGCTGGGCAGGGTGGGCGGGGGGTGTCCCCCCTTCCACCCACGCAGCCTGGGAGGGGGAGGGAATTAATTTATTTCATTGGTTTCAATGGGGACACAGCGCCCCATTGAAACCAATGAAATAAATCCAGTACCGGTATACCAGATTGAATCCGGTTTTTGTAGAACCGGTAACCGGTAAATCCGGTAGCCGGTAATGGGCCCGGGGTCCCACCACTAGTAATTGGTGTCGGGGAAGGCATGGGATGTGGATGAGATTGGGGGATGTGGAGCGGGCAGGTTTGCAGGGTTTGGAACTCGCACCGGTCTCACACTGGCCACAATGGGCTGTGGAGTGTCTGGGTGTGCAAGGTTTGGGTGAGTTGAGGTGGGGTGGTGGTGGGGGCTTACAGGGAATGGGCAAGGGGGGATGAAGGGGAGGAGGGGGAGAGGGCATGGGCGAGAATAAGGGGTAGGTTGGTTGGAGAAAGGCCATTGGGAGAGGGAGAAGGAGGTGAGCTATCAGCAGGGTGAGAAGGAGAGGGGAAACAGAGGGCGAGGAGATATGGGGAGGCATCCTAGGTGGCAAGCAACAGTCTGGGCAGCAGAGTGGGTAACCTGGCCTGTGGATGGCCTCGGAGCGTTCACGCGAGGTCTGGCGGCGATGGCAGCGATGGTCAAATGAGGCTGTGTGGTGTGGGTGTCGTCAGGGGGGTGGCTCCTCGCAGGCGTTGCATTGGCCTCACAATGGTCACAAAACGGCCATCGCTCTTTGGTCATCGCCCTTCGGGCACCGCCCATGGGCTGCCGCCCGCAGGGCAGCCCTCTGGGGTAATGGAGCCTGGCAGGTTTCCGTAGGAGTGTTGGAGTGGGGAGGGGCTGGAAGGCTGGGGAGCTGCAGCCTCTTACCTGTGAGGAAGAGAGGCAGAGTGGTGGAGCCAAGCACATGTGGTGGAGCCAAGACATGTTTTCCAACCATTCAAAAGCGTGGGTAACGTTACATCTTCTAACACCCTATGTGGTCAAGCTAAGCAGGGGAGGCAAGGCTGAAAGAGAACTAGAACAAGGCAGGGATGGGGGAGAAGCAGCAAAGTGGAAGCAACTAGGGCAGGAGCAGAACCGGGCTCTTTGCACAGACAAAATGCATCTCCATTTTTAGATCTATGCTTAGTGTGGTCTCTGCGGAGGTCATGGATAGGTGTAGAGAAATTGGGTGCCCCATGGAGTGGAAAGGGCCAAGGAACAGAGCAAACACGGAATGCCTTTTGCGTTTTCCCACCTGGACTCTGTGGATTCCCATAGACCAGGAGTGACCAGAACTCCCTGCTGCACCAGGTGCTAGAAGGACACCACATCTACTGCTGCTGACCCCTGGATTCAGCCAATCTCAATCCCCATCCCTTCCGTCCCAGCCATATGGGGAACAGATGGCTTGCTCTCCCTGGCACAGGCAGCTTTTCTTCAGTCCTGTTAAAATCATGTAAGTAGGAGGGGAGTGGCTTGGGGGGAGAACGATTCCACATCCATCTGTCTCCTGGTGCTGATGAGTCCCAGAGTTGAAGGATTGGCCCCAACAATACCAGCATGCCACAGAACTAGGTATTTTCATCTTTATGGATATCTGCAAAACAGGAAGATTCTCATACTGTTGAATTGCTGCTGTTTGTGTGTAATACAGTTATTGTTTATAACCGCTGTGGGTGCTAAATGGGTAGGAGTCTCCTAGTAATGAGGTCAATCAAGCCACTTCTGGGTGAACAGCAGTCCCGCCAATTCTTTTTTCTTTCTTTTCAATTTAATACCCCGCCCCTTCTGCCACCGGGCAGTCCGGGGCTGCTTACAGTTGTCCTGGCATTATAGTGTCAAGTGAGGCTAAAGAGGATGTAAGCACCATCATTGTATCATTTAGCAGGAAGGAAACTAACAGTGGGGATTAGACGTGGGATTGAAACAAACCCAGGTGAAAGAACAATGTTTCAAAACCCTGAGCTGGGAGAAAAGAGGTCAAAGGATTGTGAGGAGTTGCAAGATAACAAAATCTATTACTGTACCTGCCAAAGAGGTAGTGCTGGAGGGTATGGAGTCTGGAATATTCTTTCTCTCCCATTTCCACTCGTGTCACCCACCACTGAACCTTAGTCAAGGAGAAGGAAACAGGGTGTGTGGAAGACCTGTCTTCTGGCCATGTACTGACAAACAGAGAAAAAGCAAAGTAACTACTTTGATTTAATTAAATCAAAGTAATTGCTCTTTTTCAGTAGCATTCTGATAAACAGTGTAAACTGAAGTAGTATTGCATAAATTCCCCCCACTAGCTGAGATGTGATCATTAGATCACTGAACTGAGGTCACTACCCTCACACTGATAAGTGTTCACATGAAGAGTTACTTCAAAATACAAACTGAAGAGCTGTATGTATTCCTGATTTTTCTTCCTACTCCTGAATATGGGTGTAAATTTGGACTGCAATTTGCAGGGGATGCTGACCCACACAATCTTTGCCCCTATATGCCTAGAATTATGGGGGATACATCCCCACGGTCCCTTCTGTATTACTTTCATGGAACTCCTGAATAACTTCAGTTTAGTGCCTTGTTTGTGTGAATGTCTCAGGAGTAAAACAGAAGTAAGACTCAAGTACATAAAATTAACTGTTCACCAGAACGTGATTTCAGTGTGAGGGAGAGGGGAGCTGCTAACTAGATAGGAGGAGGGCTTGGAGTCTGTGATGATGAGAGAGGCACACATGCACAGCCCACACACTCTGTTTACTAACTTGCATCCTGTTACTGGCTCATGTCTATCTGCCTTTCAGATTATCTGCCCCTGAAGTCTGTCCGCATTTGTGCCTTAAAGAGGAACCAAACACAGCAGCAATACCGGACATATATAACTCCTGAGCTAATGAACATGTTTTGAACTGCCTGCCTGACCTTTCTATGGTTGAAGGATAGGATCACCTTTCTATGATAAGTTGAAAAAATGGCTCCTCAGAGTCCTAAATGGGTTCTTGGATCAAAGGTTTCCCTCCTCTTTTCATTCTCCCTGGGAAGTTAAGGAGCCTGCCTGTACTTCAGAGTGGGAAACCTCAGGCCCAGGGGCCAAATGCAGCTAATTTTATTTGTCCCCTTTCCACTTTCTGTATCTCACCCATGGATCCAGTTCCTGCCCCAAGCACTGTAAGAGTGAGTTCAAGTGAAGGGAATAGAGATGAGGGCATGCACATGTAGGCCCCTAAAATGTAAGGTGTCTTTATTTATTTATTTATTTATTTAATTAATTTATTTATTAATTTATTAATTTATTCAATCAACCAATATTCTTCTATCCTGCCCTCTCCTGCTCACAGAGCAGCTTTAAATGACATATCAGGCTCTGACCTGGGGGCTGGTGTGCGCTCAGTAGAGGAGAGGGCGGAAGATTCCGTGGCAATTAGGAAGTGAACTGTCTGAGAGAAGGAAGAGAAGGCGGCTTCTGTTTTTGAGCTTAAGGAAGGTGATCATTCTCAGGCCTAGATTAGGAACCCCAGAGCCTGAGTGGATAAATTACTGTGAAAGGCTGCTTCGCTGACCCACCCACGGGACATATAACTAGCCCGGGCAGAGACCTAGCTCGTCCTGGGGCTAAAGCTGAGGGAAGTCTCCTCAGAGAAGGCCAGTGAGACAGCATTGCTTCTGGTGGGGGCAGCGTGACTTGATTATAAGGGGGCGTGGGCGTAAATGAACTGGTTATGGGGTGGGGGCAGCATGAACTGATTATGGGGGCACAACCGAACTGGTTATATGTCTCTTTTCATGTCATAATGCTCTTAATAAGCTTGCTGCTTTTTGGGTGTCTTTTGTGTGTGATAGCAGCACCTCTGGACTGGTTTCACTGCATGTGTGCACAAGGCACAGGCAGCACTGGCAGCAAGAAACAACAGGCCCTGGAGGCCAGACTGGCTAAGCTCACTCCCTCCCCCATTAAGGCAGTGGATGCAGTCAGTCTCTCTGTGCCTGCCTCACTGCCCGCTTGGCTGCCCCTGCAGTGAAACCACTCCTGGGGAGTGGTGGTAGACACTCGGCTGGGGAGGGAAGGGAAGCATTGGGAGCCCATGCTTCTCCATGGTCGCTCGGAGGGGTGGAGAACGGGAATCCTTCCTGTCCAGAGGGACAGTTTTATGTAAATGTATACATTTGCATAATTGGGTGGGGCCTAATTATGCAAATTAGGCCCCGCACCAAGACTTCGCACATGGCCTCACAAACCCTGGGACCGGCCCTGGAGACAAGGAAGTTGGTCTGAGATGAGAGCTAGAGGCAGGACAAGACTATGGTTTAGGTTCACCCTGCTCAGCGCAGGGAATGAGCAGCTGATTGCTGTGGTGATGGGCCCATTTAAGTACTGGGCTGAGAACCTCTGGCAGCCAATCAGAGGCTGGCCACACCCCTGCCCATAGAATAGCCTAGCTAGGGCTGCTTAGAAACCGACTGATTGCTGCAGCTATGAAGGACTGGTCACCCTTGCAGCAGAGCCAAGCCCTGGCACATGCAGTGATATGCCTCTGTCCTCAAAGGGAGACACTGAGCTTGACTGTGATCTCCATTACACTGATGTCCATCAGGCAAAATATTACTAGAGTCAATGAAGATGGTATGGTGAGAAACACAAGAAAATTGCTGGATTTGAGAAACTTCACAGATGTCTAACTTTTAAAGTATGAAATTTTATGGAATGTACTTGGAATGTGTCAGCCATCAAAAAATTGGAACCTCCAGCACCTCCCCAGGTGTGTGTTAATCCCCCCTGGAACTGCAAGCAGCTTAGCATGGCAGAACTGGAGCAGGGCTCTTGCCCCTTCTCCTGGCAGGAACCTCCAGCATCTGTGGTAGCAGAGTAATGGCCCCTGAGATGGGAACAGAAGCTGAATCTAGTACAGTAATTAATGGGCAAGGGGAGCAGATATGAAAGCAGTCCTGGAGCTGCTACCGTGGTCCACCACTCAGCGCCTGTCCCTTCCTCTGGCTAGGAGTTTCTAGTGGCTTCTGTAACTGCAAGCAACTGAGCAGCAGAGGGTCCTGGACCTGGCTTCTCTTCTCTCCCAAGACTCTTTCCCTGATTGAGATCTCCACAGTGCCAAGATTCAGTTGCCCTTTGCCCTTCCCACCTGAGTGCAGGAACAGTGCAATTTCAGAGACTGCATGAGATGTAATAGTTTTAGTTTCTGTAGAATCTGTGAAATCCTGAATTGTACAGGACCCTATAAACATGAGGCTCACCTTGGGTATTCTTGCAGCTAAGGGAAGAATCCTCCATCCACTACACTAAATAGCTTCACTCCCATTTACTTTAATGGTCACAATAACAACACAACATCCATTGAGGATCTGGCTCATGGATCCAGTCCTTACCCTCAAGTACTGAAAGTGTGAACTCATGGAAAGACAGCAGAGATTAGGGTAGGCACTCAAAAACAGGGAATGGATCTGTAACATAGAACCATCATCTGCTCCGCCTCCCCCCCACTTTCCTACCACCATCCTGATTTGGGGAACCCTTAGGTTCATCTACCTTGTAAGAACATAAGAAGTGCCATACTGGGTCAGACCAATGGTCCATCGAGCCTAGCATCCTGTCTCAGAGAGTGGCCAATCACAGGGGCCAGGGAGAAGCACCCAACAGGTCACCATGCTATGCATTCCCTGTGGGTCATCCCCAGGCTCCCGACAGTAAAGAGTTTTGTTCCTCAGTCCTATCTGGCTAATAGCTGCTAATGGAACTATCTTCCAGAAACTTGTCCAAACCTCTTTTAAACTCAGCTATACTGCTGGCCTTGACCACCTCCCCTGGCAGTAAATTCCACAACCTAATTGTACGCGGAGTGAAAAAATACTTTATTTTGTTTGTTTTTAGTCTGCCACCCATGAGTTTCATGGAGTGTCCCCTAGTTTTAGTACTAGTTGAGAGGGTAAATAACTGTTCCCTGTTTACAAGTTCCAAGCTGAAGAGCCCCAACCTATCAAGCCTCTCCTCGTACGGGTGCTGTTCCATACCCTGGATCATTTTTGTTGCCCTTCTCTGTACCTTTTCTAGTTCCGCTATGTCTTTTTTGAGATGGGGCGACCAGAACTGCACACAATATTCAAGGTGCGGTCGCACCATTGATTTGTATAGAGGCATTATGACATCCTCAGTTTTATTCTCTATTCCCTTGCGAATAATTCCTAACATTCTATTTGCTTTTTTGACCGCTGCGGCACACTGGGCTGAGGATTTCAGTGTATTATCCACAATCACTCCCAGATCCTTTTCCTGAGTGGTAACTCCTAGCTTAGTACCCAGCATTGTGTACTCATAATTTGGATTATTTTTCCCAATGTGCATCACTTTGCACTTGTCCACATTAAATCTCATCTGCCATTTAGATGCCCAGGCACCCAGTCTTGTAAGATCTTGCTGCAGCTCCTCACAGTCTGCTCGTGTTCTGACTACTCTGAATAACTTGGTGTCATCTGCAAATTTGATCACCTCACTCTTAACACCCTTTTCCAGATCATTAATGAATACATTGAAAAGAACTGGTCCCAGTACAGATCCTTGGGGCACACCACTTTTTACATCCCTCCATTGTGAAAACTGGCCATTTAGTTCCACTCTTTGCTTCCTATCCTTCAACCAGTTACCAATCCACTACCTCCTATCCCATGACTTTTTAATTTTCTCAAGAGTCATTGGGTGTTTTCAGACATTACGGGGCCGCTTGGCCCCGTACCGAAAACAACCCATTCATTCCCCGCCGGGGTCACCCCGTCACGCCATATCAGACGTGCCGAGGGATCCTGGCGGGGAATCTGGGAGGGGGTGGGGCCGCACGGCGCAACATGTGGCCGCACGGCCCCGCCCCCTCCACGCTCCCCACCGCCCGCCCTCTGGGGAGACGGGCGGGCGGCGGGGCCAATGCGGCCGCCGCGTCGGCTGGATTCGCCACGGCCCGGGATCCCGCTGGTGATCCCGGGCTGTGGCGCCCAGCCAGACGTTACTTTTTTTTGGTCCCCGCTGGGGATCTCTTTGACCACGCTTCCCGGGACATTCCCCCGGCTAGCCCGGGAAGCGTGGTTCAAGTTGACCCCATGTGGGTATTGACCGTGGCGAACATCTGGTGGCCGCCAAACAGACATTCGAGACACATTGACCACAGGTGGGTATTCACCGTGGTTCACTGTGATCTCGTAACATCTGAAAACACCCATTTATGTGGGAACTTATCAAAAGCTTTTTGGAAATCCAGGTACACTATATCTGCTGGGTCTCCCCTGTCCACATGCTTGTTTATGCTCTCAAGAATTCCAAGAGATTAGTGAGGCATGACTTCCCTTTGCTAAATCCATGCTGACTGTTTGCCATTAAGCCATGTCTATCAATATGCCCAGTGATTCTGTTCTTAATAATAGTTTCCACCATTTTGCCTAGCACAAGCTTACTGGTTTGTAGTTTCCAGGATCACCTTTAGATCCCTTTTTAAATATTGGGGTTACAATTGCCACCCTCCAGTGCCAGATGCCAACTCTGATATAATCCTTGGAGATAGTACAAATTTTCAAAGTGGCCCACGGAAGAGAAAAGGTTCCCACCCCTGCTCTGGACTTTCCACAGATGCAAACCCCTTTAGAAGTGAACGAGGTTTGCACTGGCAAACACTTTGAGGAATGGAGACATTAGATCTTCAGCTGTTTATGAAATCATTTAACACTATGAAGCCGTGAATCCTGCTGACATTGATTGGTCCTTGAATGGAGTTTTAAAAAGGAGGGCAGCAGAGAAGCAGCATCTTGAAATTCCTTTGCAACAAAATAATAACAAACAGCATCCAAGCAGCAGTTACAGTTTGCTATCAAAGCAGACGCATGTATGAATGTGTTGGCCATTTGCTGTGCTGGGCAGGCAGCGTCAATTGTATCCATGGTGAAGCGAACAATCAGCCCAACATTGAAAGGTAAAAAACATATGATAAACACCCCCATGTTCACAGAGACAATGTAGACAGCTTTCTGGACCAAGACTTCCTCACATTGGCCTGCATTCTCCTTCTTTTTGAGGCACCAGATGACTTGGAGGGAACAGAAGCTCAAAATTACTAGAGGAATAAAATATCCCCAAATACTTCTGTACAGTGTACTGTTTAGAGGTTCATCTGAACGCTTCTGAAAGCAAAAGTCTTCGTCTGGGCCAAATGTTGGATATAACACGGCGTAAGTGATCATTGTGATCCAAAGAAATCCACAGATAACAGCTGCATTTCGTGGGGACCTTAAACATTTTGCTTTCAGGGGATGCTTTATGGCAATGTATCGATCAACTGCTATGATGGTGATAATATAGATGCTCATGGGCATGTTTACAAAATACATAATCTTGTAAAAGAACATAATGCATCTCTGTGCCACTCGTTTTTGTGAAAATACAATATGAAAGGCAAAGTAAAGACCAGAGAACAGTCCGCAGTAGCCAAGCAGATCATGTACACTCTGGTTTCAGTCCATTTCTTCAGCCTGCAGCAGAACAACCAAAAGGCAATGGCATTGAATGGAAGTCCAAAAAAAGTAACTGGGACGTATACAATGAGTTCCAAAAGCAGGATGTTTTCATGTACTGTGAGGTTGCGACTGCAGGTTGTGTTCAACATGACAAGAAGTTACTGAAAAAGATGAATTAGAGAGATCAAGCAAACCAGGAGAAATTCAGGATTCTTTGAAATGTAATTTTCCTGATCACTACTTCTGACTTTAGTATCCAATTGCTTCAAATATTGTAGTGCAGGGTTTTTCTCTGCCCTGGTTCACCCCTCCACTCCTCCTCTCACCAAACCCACAAGGTATTTTAATTTTCTTGTAAATGACCCAAAATTGTCTACCCACTAGAGCGCATCTGAACTCCTAGATTGGCTATGAATCGATGTGCTACATGGATATACACAGACAACTAGTTGGTGTGGCCTTCGTACTCTCCTCTTTTGGCTCAGGACTCCTGCAACTTTAAATAGGCTCATGTATTCCCTTTTCTTTCTCTTCTCTACTATGCCTCTTAAATGTCCCTAAATCCCCCTTATCTAGTAAGTTGATTTCCCTCTTTTCCCTGGCATATTTGCAAAAGAGGACAAGATTTCTAAATCCACAATACTGCTACTTAGTGCATTTTTAGATGTGCCTCCTTTCTTCATGGATTTCTCAATCTGCTCTGAGCAATCTGGTGGCAGTTTAGACGTGCTGCCTAGGTGCCGCTGTTTCCATTGGTGGCTGGGCGACTTCCAGTGTGGGGAGGCACGTCTAAACTGCCCTCCCCCACACTTGCAGGATTGCCAAGAGTGGACTGAGAAATCCGCAAAAAGAGGAGGCATGTCTAAAAATGGCTGTAGGCACCTCACTTACCTATTTAGGCAATTATGAGACCACCAGTTAAGGTCACAGTCCTCCATCCATTAAAGTCCACCATTCATTGATGTCAATGGCAAAACTCTCATTGACTTTAATGGTGGAAAAGCATGTTCTAAGCATGGACAAAAATCCCCATGGACTCTTAGGCTTAAAGGAGAGACTTATAGACCTAAAGGACTGCTTGATGTAAGAGGTGCATGAGCTTAAAGTGTCTTTTTAAAAGGAAAGCAAAATGTTCAGAAAACTTTACTCTGATGATGGATGAAAGCTGAATTCAGGTCACAGAAAATTGCAGAACTAGAGTTCAGAGGAAAATAGGACTCCTGGGAGAAAAAGAGAGAGGGGAAAAGAAAAAACAGCTTGTAATTTAAACCTTCCAAAATAACTGCAGAAGAAAAATTCCAGTAAGAGAATCTGAGTCTCTTAATGTCAGCTTTCACAGTATTAACTTAAAGTGCATGATGGACTCACAACGTGATTCAAATTCAATTTGCAGTCTATTAGGAAGCATTTGCAGAAAGATGCTGAAGAGCAGAAAAATATCTGCATAGCTGTAAGCAAACGTTGCAGATTCGACAGAATCTTAAGATCAACAGTAGCTTAACATTAATAATCAAGCTGCAAAGAAAATCATCTGACTGAAAAAGGCAGAGCAAAGTGGCTGTTAGTGGCTATAATTTGATATATAGTCTAATTATTAAAGCTTAAACTGATATTATAGTGTGTGTTTGTTTGCTATGTTGGTCCCACTAACAAGAGAAATCGATGATGATCCTTCAACCTCTCATTTATTTATTTTATTTATATAGCATCAGCAATTCAAATGTAAAGCTTTTATTAGATCAACTTCTGCTGGTGAGAGTTTTGAAAACTTTCAATGTACACAGAGTCCTTCCTCTGGAAAAGTTCTGTGTAATTCACAAGGGGTGAAAAATGCTCCTCCGCCAGCCAGCATTGGTGACGGGAGGGCCCCTTGTCACGCGTCCCCCCCCCCCAAGGGGAAGGAGGCAGAGCACAAAGGAGGTCATGTTCTGCAGGGCAGCTCTGCTGCTTGCAAGCAGTAATTTCAAGGAGAGCCCAGCAGGGGATGCCTAACAACCCCCCAGCGAGGAGTGAAAAGCCAGCACAAACCACATCTTGTCAGAACCCTGTACAGTGGTCTGGGGTATGGGGTACAGAGGCAGCATAGGGGCCCCCCACAGGCACTTACCCGGACGAGCTCTGGGCTTCGCATCACACACCCTGGACAGGCCCTGCCTCCAGGATCAGCTGCGCCGCAGGAGGCTTCACAACAGGACATGGGAGTCCTGACAGCACCAGATGACAATGAGGAGGCGGGGTCGGCTTCCCCCCCCCCCGCACCAACCAGAGACGCGCCTGGCAGAATGCTGCTTCACATTCCAGCCCCACCCCTTCAGCCGCGGTGCTCAGAGCGCTTGCGCAACTTAGCAGCAGCCAGAGATAAAAAGGGCTCATTGCCAGTCCTTCCTTGCCGGTGATCAGTGCGAACGCCTGTGAGACTGGCCCCCTTCCTTTCCATGATCCTTCCATTGTTGTAGTTGAAGTTTGTGTGCGGTTGACAGAAAGTATGACTGGGTGAGTCTGGAGTGTGTGGGCTAGGGTGACTGGGTGAGTGAGTGGGCGTGGATTCTGGGTGCTTGGTGTGTTTGACCTCCTTACAGTATACCCTGCCTTGCAGAAACCCTTGATCCTTCCCCTGTGTGAGTCGCCTATCCTGGGTGGGCTCGCACCCCCTTACCGTGTCTGTGGCACCTCCTGGTACCCCCTCCCCCATCCTGAGTATAATCATGTGTGGGACGTTGCAGAGGCTGTACTGCACTCCACCCCATGATGATCTAGGCTGGGGGCTCTTGCTCCGAAAGCCAACTAAGATCCTGAGGATTTGTTTCCTTGCGAGCCCTGCCTCCCACGTTGTGGGTGTGTGTGCGAGTGGGAGTGGGAGTCGGGGTGTCTCCTTGCTCCCATCCTCCTTCCCCCTCCCCCCTCACAGTATCACCTTCTCTATTATCCCCTTACAAATTCTACAGGTAAAGGTGGGTACGTGGGTCAGGAATATGGAACAAGTGATGGCAGAGGTGAGGGATCTGGCTAGGGTGGTTCAAGCCCTCGCAATGGAGATCAAGGACCTCAAAGACCAGCAGAGGGCAGTGGTAGTTCCCCCCCAGATCCTTTCCCGCCTCCTGCAGAACCACTGGATATGGGGTCGCTTCCCCCCTGAGAACGCAAGGGACCCACTATAACCAGGCTTTCAGGGGATCGCCTTCAATTTCAAAGTTTTTTGGCCCTCTGTGAGCTGACCTTTTCGTATCCAGGCCAAAAGCTATACTATTGATGAAGTAAAGGTGGCCTTCATCATAGGCTTTTTATGGGATGGCCCACACGAGGACCACTCCATCTTACTTATGAGTAAAAGTCCCTTACTTAAGGACTATGCAGGATTTATTCGTGAATCCACCTTCTTGTTTGACTATCCCCATCGGGTAAAAGATGCTGAAAATGCCATTGTAGGGCTGCGACAAGACAAGGGTCCACTACTGGTATATGTGACACGGTTCCAGCAATTGGTGGTTGAATTGAAATGGCCAGACATGGTGTTATGAGTGATGTATCGGCGAGAATTGAATGATGAGTTAAAAGACCAGCTCTCTTACAAATAGGTGAATGCCTCAATGAGAGAAAACGGGAACGGCAACAAGAAGCAGCACGCCCCCTGTTTGTCAAACTTCCCATGAGTGTTTCTGGAAAGACAGACACCCAGAAAGGTGATGACGTCGAGCCCATGAAATTAGGAGCATCCAGAGGACTGTTGTCTCCGGCAGAGTGAGAACAATGGCAGGTCTCTTGTCTGTGTTTTTACTGCGGAGACCCCACACACTTTGTGTGTAACTGCCTGGCCATACCACCTACACGGTGGAACTTGGGAAAAGCCAAACCCTGGGAGTGATTGGGGCTGTCCCGAAGATGCACCCCAACCCCCTCGTGCCTATTCCTACAGCACTCTCCACTTCACCAACACCAGGAAGGCACCTAAGGGTGCCTATCAGCTTAGAACTGGCCACAACATGAAGTTTGGTCCTGTGGGCTCTCATTGACTCTGGAGCCTCGGGGAACTTTTTGGATGAGGGGCTCCTTAGGCGACATCAGATTCTCCATCGACAGTGAGTGCCTCCAGAACCGGTACATTCCATCGATGGGTCCCCGCTCATTTCCGGGCCTATCACCCTGCAAACACCGCCACTACGACTATCGGTGAGACGACACACCAAGCAGCTGCGCTTTGACATTGTTTCAACCCCGTTGTTGCCCATCGTATTAGGAATGCCATGGCTGCACCTACATAAACTGACCATTGATTGGACCCAGAAACGGGTCTTGTTTCAGTCTCCAGAGTGTGTGGGACATTGCCAACATCAGCCTCAGAAACAGCTGTTGACTACCATGACACCTGCTCCACAGGTGGGCATTCCCTCTGTGTATGCTGACGGATGCATTTGATGAAACAGAGACCGCTACGTTACCTCCTCACAGGCCATATGACTGTCCCATTGACCTCCTGCCAGGTACGGAGCCACCGTATGGAAGAATTTATGCTCTCTTGGGGCCAGAATTGAAAACCCTTAAAGAATACATTGATGAAAGCCTACATTGAGGATTTATCTGCCATTCTTCTTCCCCTGCAGGAACCCCCCTCTGCTTCCTGCCCAAGAAAGACAGTGGACTTCATCCATGTATTGATTATCATGAACGCAGTCACCATAAAGAATTGATACCCCCTTCCCCTTATTCCCGAACTTCTGGATCACCTACATGGAACCCAGATTTTCACAAAATTGGATTTGTGAGGAGCGTATAATTTACTATGGGTTCACCAGGGGGATGAATGGAAAACGGCATTTTGGACCAAATATGGTCACTTTGAATACCGAGTCATGCCGTTTGGATTAGCCAATGCCCCAGCTAGCTTCCATCATCTTATTAACAATGTGTTTCGAGAGATCTTGGACTCCTGCATGATCGCCTATCTGGATGACATCTTAATCTTTTCCTCCTTGGAGGCGGATCATGTACATCATGTCCACACCGTACTCATCAAACTCAGAAAGAATCACCTCTTTTGTAAATTGGAAAAGTGTGCATTCCACATCATATCCATTGAGTTCCTAGGGTTTGTCATCTCTCCACAAGGCGTCGAAATGGACACCAAAAAGATAGATGCCATTTTGACCTGGGTCCCTCCTTCATCAACAAAGGCCCTACAATGTTTTCTTGGTACCACAAATTATTATAGGCAGTACATTCCTAATAATGCCTGTCTAACTGACCCTCTGACCAAACTGCTATGCAAAGGGGCCCCGTACAACTGGACGCACCAACAACAAACAGCCTTTGAAGCCCTAAAGAAAACCTTCATTTGTGTGCCCATTCTCCAGTTCCCAGGATTTTGAGAAACCATTAACTGTAGAAAAAGATACGTCAAGTGTAGCACTGGGAGCAGTTTTACTCCAAGCGGCACCTACGGGAGAGCGATTAATTCCTGGTGCATTACTCTCATCAATTATCCAGCGCTGAGCAAAATTAAACCATATTGGATCGAGAATTACTAGTCATCAAAGCAGTGTTCGAATCCTGGTGCCATTATCTGGAAGGGGCAAAGTTCCCAGTGACAGTGATCACTGATCATAAAAATCTCGTATATTTAACAATTGACACAGATTACTACAGCTAGGCATGGACGCTGGGCTTTGTTTTTTGCATGGTTTAATTTCAAAATTCAGTACCGCCCAGGGTAACAAAATGTCCTTGCTGATGCCCTCTCCCATTGCACAGGAATAGGGGATCCGCCAGACCAAAGAGGGGAATACTTGCTGGACAAAAATATATTTGCTGCTACATGCATATCGCTCTCTGTGTCAGGGTGCAGCGGCGGTGATCCCGCTGTCTAGCAGCTGTTCTGGCGGGGAGACGCTCCGGGAGCGTCAGTGGAGCCGCTGTAAGGGGCGGGGCTACCCGGCGCTCTCTGGACGCTCCTAGCCCCGCCCCCTGGCCAGCTGGGAGCGGCGTTTAGCTCAGGTGATGGGTTGGGGTCCCGCCCTGAGCTCACCTGCTGTAATTAGACTTGGCTCTATAAGAGGAGCCGGTGAAGGCAGTAGCCCTCGCCGTAATCATTTATGAGACGCTGGCCCCCTTGTTCCTGTGAGCTTCTGTCCTGCAAACCTCCTATCTTGTCTGGTGGATTCTACCTGGAGAGCGAGTGTGAGTGAGTGGTCCTGCCGTTCCCCCTCCCTGGTAAGAGTGTAAGGATAAGTGTGGTCTTGTGTTTGTGTTGTTACTCCTGTGTCAGTGCCTGTGGGATTGTGTGGTGTAGGGTACCTGTTCCCTTCTTCCCTAACCCTTGACTCCGTGCCTTGATATCACCTGCCAAGTCCTCCCTATAGCAAGTATAACCTGCCCCCCCTGCACTCCTCTTCCCCTTCCTTAACCCTTTCCTTCCCTAGTCCCCTTCCCCCTTCCCTAGGGTTTATTCCCTTCCCTTCCGTCCTCCTACACCAATATTTCACGGTGTCCTGGGCCCTGTATATTCCCCCGAGAGTCTGGTTCCCTTCCCTGTGTACGTATTATTTCCTCTTGTTGGGGCAACTAGTCACCTCTCCACTAGTCCTGATGATGAAAAGGGTTGCCTTCTAGTTAAGGAGGAAAGCCCACCTAACACCCTGAGGGACATTGTAAGCTTCGATAGAAATCCCTTTCGGAGAGGTGACTGCCCTGTTAGGCATATTTCGTTACCCTACCTTGTTTTCCCGCTCCCTTCCCCCCTCCCCGTGACACTCAGTTACAGAAGTTGTCAGGCAGAGACCCAGCCTTGCTCATAGAACCACAGTATCGACAACTACAGGAATTGTATTACTTTAAAGGAAAGGTGGTAGTTCCAAAAAAGGCACAAAACACCATCCTATGGAGTAATCACGATGCTCCCCTGGCCAGCAATGAACTCTTGCACTGCTACAGGAACAATTTTGGTGGCCAACAATGAAAAAAGATGTAAACCGGTACGTACAGGCCTTTACCACATGTGCCCGCACGAAGATTCCCTGACAACAGTTGCAAGGCCTACTGCACTTATCCCCCATACCCCAGGGACCCTGGCAACGTATTGGCATAGATTTTATTGTGGAACTACCACTCTCTCAGCTGTGTAATACTATCCTAATGATTGTGGACCATTTTACGAAACTCGCTCACTTTGTTCCCTGTCAAGAACTCCCCACAGATCTGCAAACCACGCAGCTACTATTACAACAGGTGAGTCGGTTGCATGGCATTCCTTCAGAAATAGTATCCGATCGAAGAACGCAATTTATTTATTTATTTCCATAAATTTCTTTCCATAAATTTACGTCCCGTATTTGGAAAAACCTTATGGCCACGTTACAAGTGAAGATCAATCTAACCACGGCCTACCATCCACAAGCTAACGGACAAGTTGAATGCACTAACCAAACCCTCAAACAATATCTATGCTTACATGGATTACCTACAAGATGATTGGCATGACTTATTGCCCCTAGCTGAGTTCGTTTATAACAATACACCAAATGCCTCCATCAGCTCATCCCCCTTTTATGTTACGTATGGGTTTCACCCACGCATCTGTCTACCCAAAATGACCCCTCTTACGGTCCCCGCAGCAGGGGCATTGTTTGAGAAAATTCAACAGACACAAACACATGCAAAAACAACCTTGATTATGGCCTGCCAGCATTATAAGACTGCTACTGATAGACATAGAAGACCAGCGCCAGATTACCAACCCAGGGACTGGGTATTGATCTATCGCAGACACTACCCATCCCCGAGACCATCTGCCAAGCTGGATTACTGCTACATGGGGCCCTTCCATATTACACAGAAACTTAACGATGTGGCCTATTCTGTACAATTACCACCGCACTATCGTATTCAACCCTTGTCCCTCTTGAAACCTGATGTCCCGCCCCCAGCCAACACTAGATCTGAACCTGTCATTCCACACCTGGCTACGGAACCTGAATATGAAGTGTGAGACATCCTTGATTCCCGGCGTCTACGAGGACGGCTGTATTATCTCATTGATTAGAAAGGGTATGGGCCTTCCGAACGCTCATGGGGAAAAGCCTCTGACGTGCATGCCCCACATTTTGTCACCTGCTTCCACATTCGCTAGGCCACCAAACCAAAGCCTTTATCATTTCATTTGGCCTGGAGAGGGGGGCGGGGTACTGTCAGAACCCTGTACAGAAGTCTGAGGTATGGGGCACAGTGGTGGCATAGACCCCCCACACGCAAGCACTTACCCAGATGAGCTCTGGGCTTCACATCACACATCCCGGGCAGGCCCTTCCCCCGGGATCAGTTGCACCACAGGGGGCTTCATAACAGGACATGGGAGTCCCGGCAGCACCAGATGACAATGAGGAGGTGGGGGTGGCCCCCTCTGCAGCAACCAAAGATGCGCCTAGTGGAACGCCACTCCATGTTCCAGCCCCGCCTCCTTCAGCCCCGCCGTGGCGCTCAGAGCGCTTGCGCAACTTAGCAGCAGCCAGAGATAAAAAGGGCTCATTGCCAGTCCCTGCTTGCTGGTGATCAGCGCAAACGTCTGTGAGACTGGCCCCCTTTCTTTCCTTGATCCTTCCGTTGTTGCAGTTGGAGTTCGTGTGCGGTTGACAGAAAGCACGACTGGGTGAGTCTGGAGTGTGTGGGCTAGGGTGACTGGGTGAGTGAGTGGGTGTGGATTCTGGGTGCTTGGTGTGTTTGACCTCCTCACAGTATACCCTGCCTTTCACAAACCCTTGATCCTTCCCCTGTGTGAGTCACCTGTCCTGGGTGCCCCCTCCCGGGGCTCACATGCCCTTACTGGGTCTGTGGCAGCTCTTGGTACCTCTCCCCTGTCCTGAGTGTAATTGTCTGTGGGACGTTGCAGAGGCTGCGCTGCACTCCACCACATGATGATCTAGGCTCCCTTTCTTCTTCCACCTCCTCCTCCTTCCCCCTCTCAGTTGGTGTTCCTCAAGGCTCTGTTCTTGGCCCTCTCCTCTTCTCGATCTATACCTCATCCTTAGGCAAACTCATTGCCTCCCATGGCTTCCAATACCACCTCTATGCTGATGACACTCAACTCTATCTCTCTACTCCCTCTCTCTCTCCCTCTGTTCAAGCTCGTCTCATCAACTGTCTCTCTGACATCTCTACCTGGATGTCTCAACGTCAACTCAAACTCAACATGGCTAAAACTGAACTCCTTATCTTCCCCCCTCATCCTTCCTCTCCTTCCTCACTGTCAATAACTATTGATGGAGTCACCATCCTGCCTGTCCCCCAAGCCCGTAGCCTAGGCTTCATCTTTGACTCAGCCCTTTCTTTTAAACCCTACATTGACTCTGTTGCTAAATCCTGTCGCTTCTCCCTCCATAACATTGCTAAGATTCGCCCTTTTCTCTCTGTCTCGTCTGCCAAAACTCTTGTTCATGCTCTGGTCATCTCTCGCCTCGATTACTGTAACCTCCTTCTCACTGGCCTTCCCCGGTCTCACCTTTCTCCCCTCATCTCTGTCCAAAACTCTGCTGCCAGGGTCATCTACCTCGCCAGTCGCTTCGACCATGTGCAGCCCCTCCTCTCTTCGCTTCACTGGCTTCCCCTTCCTGAACGAATCCTGCACAAGCTCCTAGTCTTCACCTATAAAGCTCTTCACAACCTTGCTCCCCCCTACCTCTCTGCACTTATCGCCCTCCATACTCCAGCCCGTGCACTTCGCTCCTCCTCTGTCCCTTCTCTCACCCTTCCACGCCTTCCCTGCTCCCCTAAGCGCCTTCGTCCCTTCTCACTTGCTGCCCCCCATGCCTGGAACTCCCTCCCTGTCCACATCCGCCTTGCCCCCTCCCTTCATACCTTCAAATCTCTCCTTAAAACTCACCTCTTCCGCTCTGCTCTGTCTGACTCTTTATCCTGCTGAGCCACTATTCCTATACCTACGATCTGTTTACCCTTATCCTTGCCACATGGACCTGCCTGCTGTCATTCTCATCGTAACCAAGCCAAGTACGTGCACTTGAGACCTCGCATCTTCATGAATGTTAGACCCCTTGTCTCTCCCTCTGTTCCCCTTCCTATGTCTCTCCCCCAGCTCCTGTCGCTCAGATTGTAAGCCCTAGGGGCAGGGACCGTGTCTATTTTATTACTTTGTAAAGTGCCATGTACACTGCTGGCGCTATATAAATGTTTGTTAATAATAATAATAATAATAGGCTGGGGGCTCTCACTCCAAAAGCCAACTACGATCCTGAGGGTTTGTTTCCTTGCGAGCCCTGCCTCCCACGTTGTGGGTGTGTGTGCGAGTGGGAGTCGGGGTCTCTCCTGGCTCCCATCCTCCTTTCCCCTCCCCCCTCACAGGTCTGCCTCCCAACAGGGGAGGATCCTTGACTGCACATGCTGGGAACAACCTCTTTTCCAGGCAGACACCCTAGAGTCAACACCCCCCAAAAAACTGTGGATTGTACTGGTTGCCATTAGGGGGCCAGGAAGGAGTTTTTATGGTAATCATGATTGGCATATAGGGGTATCCTGGGGCTGCCCCAGTAATATCTGCATTTTCCAGCACCTGGTACCCTATGGAGGGCTGGACCCCAATGGGGGCATTGGGTGCCCCAAAATGAGGGTATTGCCCATGGGAAGCAAATGTGCTCCCTAACGCAGCTCTAATTGTAAAATACCCTAAGCTCTTGGTGTATTGTGGGAGAAAATGTAAATCAATTATTTATTAATTATTAATTATTATTGTTTGTACTGTCTAGTGACTCACTATATTGTGCTAAGTATCATACTGAAAAACATGGCTCAAGTTTTCACTGCTCCAGAGTATTGCAGGGTGAGATCATCCAGCTGTCTAGCAGTGTACTAGCCTTGAGTGCCAGCATAAGCCCCATTGAAGCTAATAGGATTCACACCAGAACTGTTTCTCGACTGAGTTTCCTCACTTATCAATGGGTGATAACAGTGGGCTCGATCCCAAACTCCATGTGCCATGCAAACAGTTCATGTGCACCTTGCGTGCAACCCACACATGCATCTCCTGTGCACCTGTGCAGGCGGGATGATGGCCGGCATGCAAGCTACATTCAAACCCCAGTGCAGGGATTCAGGATCAGACCAAATGTTTGCCATCTTGGAGGATTTGTTGTTTGATACTAAAAATAGTAGCTTATCTTTTAAGATCCCCAAATTTTGTTTCTGCAACCCCATTTTGAGACCTAAACATAATCCTATGACTCTAGAAGTCAAGAAAGACAAAAAGTATATCAGATAATAATCTGGATCACGACCCTGTGTACTGATAGCATGACCCTGGTTGAGGTCCTCCTGACCCCACAATTCAGGAACCTTTGCTTTAAGAAGTCAATTCAGAAAGTGCAAGAACCACATATAGACTGTTTTTAAATGAGACACAACCACGTAGGTCCACCCATCTCACATGCATCCAAATGCCCATCTGAAGGCAACGTGTTGGGGGTGGGTGCACTCCTGTGACCCACACACCACCCACCCATGGCCACTCATGGAGCATCGGAGAAAAATCCAGACTGCTCCGAGCAGGGGATGACTAACATGTGCGTGGGTAGGGGCACACCCACATCCCTGGCCCGTTTGAATCCCTCCGCACTCACCCCACCTTGGTGGGCAGTCCGTGGCCATCCCACTCAGTGCACACGGACCCCCTCCCCAGCCAGACTAATTTAAAAACAGTCATAGTATTACATTATTATCAGTATTTATTGTTTGTTAGCACCATTCTGTATTTAGTTATTCAGTTTTTCTACTCAAATAAAAGAGCAATCTTACTTGAAACAAGTAATAATGCAAAACGGGTTGTAATATTACAGGTCGTTATTACTAATGGGACTAATACACAAGGGAATAAATACATAGCTTATAACAAAACACATAAGATTATGTAAAGATAGACTGAAACAAATTCCAGGACAGAAAGGTGCATTGCATAAGAAGTGTAGGAGTTTAGACTTGTAGAGATGACCATTGACTCCTTTTTCTATTTAACACTTAGATTTGAAAAGGTGGAGAACCTTGAATTAGCCTTCTAGTGATGCTCAGTATTACTAGTTTGCAAGAAACACAACCACAGAACAGGCTCACTTTCATTGGTACAAATTGTGATAAAAGAATGAAAGATTACCTACTGTTTTTGCAGTTCAGTTAATAATTCCCTCCACAAGGAAAGTTTCGGTACAACATAGGCTTTATTACCTGATGAATGCCATGCAAAGTAGTTAATAGATTCAGAATTTGCTCCACCTGATGCCACTTATTGTTCAGGGTACAAATCCAGTAACTTTGGAGGCATCTGTTTTTGTGTGGATTGAATGAAGCAACGCATTAGGCAGTTCTTCCGAAACCCTGCTTATAGTCGTCAAAACTGCTGATCAGCGTCAACATGAAATTTCCTCTTTATTGAAAAATGCCTCTCTGATGCCCTCTGCTGATTTATTTTACATCAGTTCAGTCTAATGTGCTACTTTTAAAACCTTTTTTAAAAAAATCTAAGCCTACATTTCTCATAGCAACATCTGGCCCCAACAAACTAACTTTTGAAATTTGTTTAAAGAAAAGGGGAGAATTTTAAAAATAGATTTTGTGCAAGGAAAAGTCCCTGGATTCACATGAAAATGGAGCCCAGTGTTTATCTATAGAACAAACAGATGACATTGACTAGCAAGCAGTTCCATTTTTGCTAACATTCCTGCAGTGGTGGCTGGTGGTTTTTGAAGCTGGGTGGGTTGAACCTGGCTGACTGGTGGGGTCTAGAAGCAGAGTCTGGCCAGCGGGCCTAGAAGCAGCACCTGGCCTAGGGGCGGAGCTGGGGCAACGGTAGGCCAGTAGCATGGCTTAACCCAGCAGCAAGGAGTTCCCAGGGTTAACATTGGATGGACATTACATTAGTTAACCCTGGGAACTCCTTGCTGCTGCATGAAGCACTGCCACTGGGGGATAGAAAGCCCTCTTACTGGGGTCCCGTCCACTCTCTTTTCCCCACCAGGTCCAAATTAACCATGGCAGGTTAAAAAAAATAGATCACATTGCCATCGCCTACCTTTATTCTGAACCCTCGAATCCTCAATTTTCATGGCATCGTTGGCCACCTGTAGTCTTCTGAAGGTGTAGGCTTTGGGGCAAGCCTTTCTTCTGGTTTGGAGAACTGGCAGGACAAACAGGCCTTTTTAAAAAGTTTGGCCAGTTTCAAGACTGCATTGCCACCAAACCAGGTCCCTTGAGACCAGCATCCCCAGTACCTACATTGTATCCCTGGCAGCCAAATGCCTGTCCAAAGAAATAGGACTTTTAAAAATGTTTGGCCAGTTTCAGGGCTGCATTGCCACCAAACCAGGCCCACCAAGACCAGCATCCCTGGTACCTACACTGTATCCCTGGAAGCCAAATGCCTGTCCAAACACACAGACCCTTTTAAAAAAGTTTGGCCGGTTGCAGGCCTCTATTGCAACCAAACACCCAGGGTTGAATAAACGAAATTTAAACAATGCATTCCTGTTTCTCCACAAAACACCAGGTAAGATGCTCAAAAGCACACAGTGACAAGCAGAGAGACAATAAATGACTTTCAAGCAGGAGGCAGCTGTTAAACAGCAAAGGAAGGATTTTAAACAAGAGTACCCATGACCAGTGGACCCACAAATTTACAAAATGGCCTCTCTACTCATGCTTGGGAGGAGAAGGAAACAGGAGCAACTGGTGGGTTTGGAGGTTGGTGGGGCAGTGGATGGGTTGAAGGGGCAGTGGGCGGGCCTAGGGGAGGAGCAATGGTAGGCGAAGCCAGGGCAACGGTAGGCCAGTGGCATGGCATAGTCCAGCAGCAAGGAGTTCCCAAGGTTAACATTGGATGGACATTACATTAGTTAACATTGGGAGCACTGCTATGTGAAGCACTGCCACTGGGGGATAGAGAGCCCTCCTACTGGGGTCCCATCCACTCTCTTTCCCACCGGGTCCAAATTAATCATAGTAGGTTAAAAAAATAGATCATAGGCCATCGCCTACCTTTATCCTGAACCCTCGATTTTCATGGCATCCAATAGTACAGAATTGCATTTGACCCCCTGCACCCCATCATCCTACAATGCAGTGTGCAAGGAGAGCACTGTGGTGCAGAAAGGGGAAAGGCCAGAAGGAAGTGGTACTCCCGGGCCACTCACATATGCAACAATATAAATATGTTAAATACATAAGTAACCCCAGGGTCACAGCAAACTAGCTGCAGTGTGCAGTGTGCAGTGCTGAGAAAGCTACATGCATAGCACAAAAACAGCATCATAGAGTTCCACTTCTCCCACAGACCCCCCCAACCATGCTACACAGTTCTGTTGCAGTGTTGAAGGCAGCATCTGCTGCAGCCAGGCAGGCCATTAGACTAGCCATTAGTGAAGTGAACCAACATGTGGCATGGCCTTCTTGCAGAAAAGCCTGCCACAACATCCCACCAAAATGCAAAAGGCGAGGCCATTTTACAATGCATGGAACATTCCAGCAAAGATTGAGTTGGAAACCCTTCCCTCCAGCCAAGCTCCAAGGTCGCTCCACCCGAAAAAAACAGAGCAGACAGTTTAGGTGGAATACAACAAAGACAGGGACCATTTTAACCAAGAGTAGCCAGTGGGGCCCCCCCAAAATGGCCACGGCCTTTGCACATGCTTGGGAGAGGAGAGGGGGGATCAACAACACACATGCAAAAACATTTAAAAGACTGGACTGTTGCAGGCCTGCATTACAAGCAAACCAGGCCCATCCAAACCAGCATTCCTAGTAACTACACCCTATCTTCGGCAGCCAAATGCCTGTCCAAGCACACAGGCCTTTTAAAAAAAATGTGGCCAGTTTCAGGGCTGCATTGCCACCAAATAAGGCCCATCCAGACCAGCATTCTTGGTAGCTACACCCTATCCCTGGCATCCAAATGCATGTTCAAGCACACAGGCCTTTTAAAAAAAATTGGTCAGTTTCAGGGCTGCATTGCCACCAAATAAGGCCCATCCAGACCAGCAGTCTTAGTAGCTACACCCTATCCCTGGCATCCAAATGCCTGTCCAAGCACACAGGCTTTTAACAAAAAAAAAATGGTCAGTTTCAGGGCTGCATTGCCACCAAACCAGGCACATCTAGACCAGCATCCCTAGTAGCTACACCCTATCCCCAGAAGCCAAATGCCTGGCCAAGCACACAGGCCTTTAAAACAAAATTTGGCCACTTTCAGGGCTGCATTGCAAGCAAACCAGGCACATCCAGACCAGCATCACTTGTAATAACACCATATCCCTGCCAGCCAAACGCCTGTCCAAGCAAACAGGCCTTTTAAAAAAAATTGGCCAGTGTCAGGGCTGTATTGCCACAAAGCCAGGCACATCTAGACCAGCATCCCTAGTAGCTACACCCGATCCCTGGCAGCTAAATGCCTGTCCAAGCACAGAGGCCTTTAAAAAAAATTGGCCAGTTTCACTACCGCATTGCCACCAAACCAGCCCCATCCAAACCAGCATCCCCAGTAGCTACACCCTATCCCCGACAGCCAAATGCCTGTCCAAGCACACAGGCCTTCTTTTAAAAGTTTGCCTGTTGCAGGCCTGCATTGCAAGCAAACTACTTTCCAGCAGCAATGAAACCATGAAGGGAGGGACAATTTAAAAAAGAGTAGCCACGACCAGTAGACCCACACATTCACACAATGGCCTCTCTGCTAGAGAGGCATATCTTCTTACAATATTCCACCAAACTGGAAATGGCAAGGCCATTTTAAAATGCCAGGAACATTCCAGCAAAGATTGGATTGGAAACCCTTCCTCCATCCAAGCCCCTAGGTACCTCACCCAGAAAACAGAAAGCAGACAATTTACGTGTAAAACAGAAAAGAGACCAATTTTAACCAAGAGTAGCCATGGCCAGTGGGGCCCCAGAAAATGGCTATGGCCTTCAACATGCCTGGGAGACGAGGGAGGAAACCAGCAGTGCAGCAGCAAACACACAATAAGCAAAATCAAACCACTGAATCCATTTCTTAAGCCAAACATATTATCCTCAACACACCACAAAAACAGCAGCGAGGAATTCCACTTGTCCCCCAAAACATGGTTCACTTCACATCTGTTGCACCCCCTCCCCCATGTGTCTCCCAGTCCACCCCAGCCACATTGCCCAGCCACACTCCGAGTCCCCCCATCCCATGTCTCCCACTGCACCCAACTCCATACCAACCCTCCCCTATGTCTCCAAGTGTACCCACTCCTCCCCATTCCCCCTACCCCATTGCCCAGCCAGACTCCCCGGTTCCCCCCTCCCCCATGTCTCCCAGTGCACCGTACTCCCCCACCTCTCCCCCATGTCTCCCAGTGCACCCCACCTCTCCCCATATCTCCCAGTGCAACCCCTCCCCCATGTGACCCAGTGCAACCCACTCCCCACCCCTCCCCCATGTCTCCCAGTGCTCCCCTGTCCATGTACCCCAGTGCCACCCCTCCCCCCCAAGCAATTTACTCACCACCACTCGAAGTAAGGCAGCAGGAATAGTCCCCAAATCTGGACCATCCACCAAGGATTAAGGAGCCTGAGCTGGAGGTAACCAAGTTTCAGCAGCACGTGCACAAGAGAGAGTCTGAGTCTAGACACAAACAGCCAGGACACAAACTGTCTCTAAAAGGTGCAGCTCAGTGGTGTGCATGAAGAAAGCCCTCATGCTCACTGACTGAGTATGCGTCCCAGAGTGCCCCCTCCCCTCCGAGGGGAGGAGGCAGGAGGGGGAACTCTGCAAGACCCTCCTCCCCACCGCACATCTCTCCTGGGCGCCTATGCAGGTGCCTAGGTCTCATCTAAAAAGTGAGCCTGTAGGGCTCTATTATAGAGCCCTATGGGCTCATTGAGCTCCTCGTCCCCCAGTGGATTGAAGTGGAAACTACATTTTCTCATTCTATGCGCTTGGACGGTTTCCTCCAGCCACCCAAGTGCGTTCCACACTGGTTTGTCCCTTATGGGACTCCTTACCCAGTGCTTTTTCTCCTCCCTGGCAGTGGGGCCCCCTCCTCACTGAAAATGAGCAGCGGCTGTTGCTGGGGGCCCCTGAAGAGTTCGTCTGAGTGGCGGAGAGGCAGCCCTGAACCAGGGAGCTTGGGGTAAGTACTAGCTATTAATGCCCTGCTTCTGTGCCCCCCTGCAGAGCATCAGGATGCATGGGGGCACAGGACCAGGGCAGGAGGGACATTGCCCCTGACACCCTCAGCTGTGCACCACACCTGGAAGGAAAGCAGCAATGCATAATGCAATCACAGAACAAGATAAACAAACCAGAAACCAGATCTTAAGCCAACAATGTTATGTCCACCCCACTTTTGGTGTCCTTAGCACTGTACACCACAAAAACAGCAGCATGGAGTTCCACTTGTCCCCCAAAACATGCTACACAGTTCTGTTGCAATGTAAAAGGTGTCTGAGCTGCTACAATGAATATTTCTGCAAGGATTACTCATTAGTGAACCAACATGTGGCATGGCCTTCTCTCAGACAAGCCTGCAACATCCCATGACCAAACTTCAAAGGGAGAGCAGGGCCATTTTCAAATGCAGAGGGTACTGCAGCAAAGATTTTAAACCTTTTCCATCAAAGCCCCTAGGTCCCCCCACCCTACACAGAAAAGCAAACAGTTTAGACTGAAAAACAGCAAAGAAAGGGAACACCACTTAAAACAAGATTAATTAGACATGGCCAGTGGAAGCACCACAAAATGGCCACTTCCTTTTTTGCACATGCTTGGGAGAGGAAGGAAACCAGCGGTACATCCCTTGCAGCATGTATGCAGGTATCATGCCAAGCTAGAGGCCAAAGATGAAGCTGCTGACCTCAGAACATCTACTTGATGTTAGAAAATGCAATAGTGGCTTCCAAGTAGCAAAAAAAACCCAAGTTCACACTAGTAGTGGTATCTCTTCAATAGCCTTTAGTTTATTAAAGGTTATTGCAGATATACAACTACTAGTGTGAATTTAGGATATGTTTAGCACTTGGAAACCACTATTGCATTTTCCTAATGGAAATGACTGAAAAGCTAAGGCAGAACTTAGTGAGCAGCAGAAGCAGTAGTAAACCACAACTACTTCTGCTCTACGTGGGGCTTCCATTGTGCCTGGTTCAGAGGCTGCAGCTAGTGCAGAATGCGGTGACTCGTCTCCTTACGGGGACGGGCCATCGGGAGCATATTACACCTGTGCTCCGGACTCTGCACTGGCTGCCAATAGTGTGCCGAGCTAGGTTCATGGTTTTAGTATTGATCTATAAGGCCCTTCACGGTCTGGGCCCCTCGTACCTCACGGATCGCCTCGTCCTCCGCTCCCCAGGGTGCCTCCTGCGGTCGGCCGGGGGTGCCTTCTTGGAGGTCCCCCGCGTAAAGCAGGGGGCCACAATGGAGAGGGTATTCTCGGTGGTCGGGCCACGCCTTTGGAACTCCCTTCCGGAGGAAGCCCTCCTGGCCCCAAGCCTGTTGTCATTTTGGTGGTATTGCAAAACCTGGCTGTTCGCCCAGGCCTTTGGGGAGGGGGGAGGGGGGTTTAGGGTTGTGTTTTTCCCCCCTACCTTGTTTTATTGTTTTAATTCTGAATTGTTTCTCAGGGCCCTGTTTTAGAAAGTATTTTAATTGCTGATTGTTATAACTGTTTTATATTGTTTTATATTGTTGGAAGCCGCCCCGAGCTGTCTGCAGGAGGGGCGGGGTATAAATGCTTTAAATAGATAAATAAATATCGATACCAATAACAAAAACAATATTGATACCAATATCAATACCGATAACAAAAACGATATCAAATGATACCCAAAATAACAACAAAAATAAGGACAATGAAAACAAAAATGATGTTAATAACAACAAAAATGACATTTTTGAACAACAAAAATCCTGCTTTCTGCAGGGCTCCATTCTGTATCCATTGTTATTTAATGTATATATGCAGCCCTTGGGGGAGATCGTGAGAGGGTTCGGGGTGCGATGTCACCAATATGCTGATGATACTCAGCTGTACCTCTCTTTTTCAGCTGACCCAGACCCTGGTGTCTCGTTGCTATCCCAGTGTTTGTAGGCCATGGCAGAATGGGTGCGGCAGAGCAGACTGAAGCTCAACCCCGATAAGACGGAGGTGATGGTGGTGGGGAGAGTGAGGGAGGTGTCGGCCCCCCTGATTGGGGGCGTTCACCCTCCTGTAGCTCAGCAGGTCCGGAGCCTGGGGGTGGTGCTGGATGCGGATTGCCGTCTGGAGCAGCAGGTGGAGGGGGTGGTGAAAGCTGCCTTCTGCCAGTTGTATCTGGTGCGGAGGTTGCGTCCGTACGTCTCTGGCCCGGACCTGGTCTCCCTCGTCCATGCCTTCATCACCTTGAGGCTGGACTACTGCAACACGCTCTAAATGGGGCTGTCCTTGTTCCTGGTTTGGAGGCTGCAGCTAGTGCAGAATGCGGCGGCCCACCTCCTTTCGGGTATGGGTCACCGGGACCACATAACACCTGTGCTCCGGGCTCTGCACTGGCTGCCAATAGCGTGCTGAGCCAGGTTCAAGGTATTAGTGTAAATCTATAAGGCCCTTCATGGTCTCGGCCCCTCATACCTCAGGGATTGCCTCGCCCTCCGCACTCCAGAGCGGCTCCTTCGGTCTGCCGGGGGTGCCTTCTTGGACATCCCCCATGTTAAGAGGGGGGGGGGGGCACAATGGAGAGGGCATTCTCAGTGGCCAGGCCACGTCTTTGGAATTCCCTCCTGAGGAAGCTCGCCTGGCTCCAAGCCTTTTAACATTCCGGCAAGTTTATAAAACCTGGCTGTTCGCCCAGGTCTTTGGGGAGGGGGGGAGGGGGGGTTAGTGGGGTTTTTCTCCCTCTACCCTTCTTTACTTTATGTTACAATGTTGTCTATCCCTGTTTTAATTGTTGTTAGTTTTATGATGTTTTAAATATTTTTAATACTGTTTTATATTGGATTTGCTAGCTGCCCCGAGTTGTTCGCAGGAGGGTCAGGGTATAAATATATTGAATAAATAAATAAATAAAATAAACAATGAAAACAAAAATGAAAAAACAAAATGACATGGAGGCCTGGTGCACACACGTACTGTCCATGTACATGCATCCATTGCCTGGGAAAAGAAGTAGGAGCTCTAAAATAGAGTGGACCATCCACGTATGTAAAGCCACATTTGGAAAGCCAGCTGAAGGAATGGGGGCATTGGCACCACATGAAGAGAAACAGAATTCAATATCTTTGTTGCAGTGGCCTCAGCTTAGCTAATGAGCTACATTAAGCCTTTTACTCACAGTTTGTTATGTGGCTCATATGCAGAACTCTCCTCCATAAATAGATTAGGAAAAGGTGTGGGAGGAGCAGGTTGGTAGTAGATTGGGTATGTCAGGTGCTAGAGATCTGTGACAGTAAATGGAAGGTTAAGAGTTCGAGCCCTACATTAGCTGTAGCTGAGTACTGGGGGAGGTGTTGCCACACAGGATGGAAGTCTCATTTCTCTCAGTGTTCAAAGTACTTTACTGTTTGAATCTAGTCACCATAATCCTGTGAGGCAGATCATTATTATTCCCATTGCACAGATGGGGCATAGCAGCTAAGAAACAGAAACTTGCCCAAGGCACCTAGTAAGATCATTGTTAAGACAGGATTTGAATCTGGTCTCCCACATCAAAGACTCAGGTCTTATCTGCTAGGCTACACTGGATCTCATAGGTTATCAGTGCAATTGTTAAAGAAAGTGAATATTAATGTGCATGAAATCACACCTGCACTCTTCCACAAGATCTGGACTTGAACCCTTCCCCCTTCAGACATCTTTTCATGGCACTTACACCAGAGTCACAGGAAGGAAGTCTGGCTCTTTTGTTTGTCAGCCACACAAGATACATAGCACCACAAAAGCAGCTGTGCTAGCATTAACTGTGTGCTTGCACAAACGTGCTTCATATATCACACCTCTTCTGCATTATTCTCTAAACAAAAAAGGAACAGCTCCTACTTTCTAGAGTGTCAGTCCTGCATCTGCCAGTCAGTGGCAAAACTGAACTCCCACTGACTTCTGTGGTGGAGGACTGTCCTGCCTGTTTCATTGTTGCATTGTGCCTCAGTTTCCTTAAAGGGAATTTGCGCTTAGTGGTCCAGGCCTGACATGATCTGGTCTGGATATAGGGCGTTCTTTTCCAATATGTAGAAACTCAGTTTACACTATGCTAATAAGCCAGCTGCTCAGCAAACTATTGTAAAGACAATTCATTTATAAATGAAGCTATGAGACTTAATAATATTATAAATATAAAGCAATAGTTTACTTAAGTTCAAATAAAGACATAGTACAAAAGAAACAGTGTCAGTTAAAATATATGACTTAAGAGGACATTTCTGTTCAAGGAACTGCTCTGTTACAAGTTCAAAGATCTTAACATCTATAAGATATAACATATGCTCTAAGTATTATTACTATGGTTGACTCAGTGCATCATATGGATGTGAAAAAAGGTCCAAGGAAGAAACTGTTTCTGAAAAATCAATTTCTCCTCTCCCTTCTTATAGAATGAAAATTGCTTGGAAGTCAGCTAAAAATGACGTCAGGTCAAAACTGCTGACAGGGAGGGCTTTCTCAAAGTACATAGTAAGAAGCCTGTTGATTAGGAGTGGGACACCGGGGAAAATGCCGGATACCGGATGTACCACTTTCGGATCTCCCTGGTACCGGATTTACCGCTATCAGCAAACCGGATTTTAAACATTGGCCGCGGTACCAGATTTTTTTCATTGTGGCTATTGACTTCAATGGCCGCAATGTAAAAAATCCAGTACCATGGCCAGTTTTAAAAATCCGGTATGCCGGTACAGGTAAATATTGGATTTATCGGATTAAGCTGATACACCCAAATACTGGCAATATCGGATCTCGGGAGAACCGGAATTCCCACCCTACTATTGATACATACTAAAACAGGTGTCTATCATCTAAGATAGGATTAACAATGAGTAAACTCCAAACAAATAAGGCCTCTTCCTGCCCTCCTTGAGGGTCATGTATCTTGAGACTGGTCAACAGAAAATGTTGATTTCTTAAAGAGACAGACTGGCTAATTATATCTCCTATTCCAGTATCTGGTCAAGAGTTCAGTAGAAAGGTCACTATAGGACAGCTCTTTAGGAAGTCATCATACAGAGGGACCAATTCTGATTTCCAATATATTGAAACACAGATGGTAAAAAAATATATGCCTATATACAGGATACATGACATCCTTACTGGCTGTTGATTTCCCATGAGGGGGAAGATGCTAGAATCCTTTCACCCCTGCCAGATGCCTGAAACCTTGGATTGGTCTAGCCAGTGGATAAGAGTTGCTAACTCCCTAGCCAGACACACAGCCAGATGCCAGACCCCCCCCCCCCACCCTGAGTCATAAAATTTGTCAACCACTGGGCCACCCCTTCCTCCAGACAGATGCCAGGGATCCCAGCCAGGCGTGCAGCTGAGGGAATCATGGGCAATGCCCCACCTCTCTCTCTTGCCCTGCTCCTGTGCCCCCCTGGTGCTCTTCAGGGGGGCACAGGAGAAGGACATAGCTAGTAACTAAACTTACCCTGTGCCCAGGTCCAGCACTGCCACTCTCTGCTTCTTCGGGGGGTCCCAGCAGCAGCCGCTGCTTATTTTCAGTGAGGAGGGAGCCCCGTGAGGGAGGAGAAGCCCTGTAGCCCTGTAAGGAGTCCCATAAGGGACAAACCAGTGTGGAACGCGCTTGGGTGGCTTGGGGAAACCATCCAAGTGCATTGAATGGGAAACTACAGCCGGGGGGCAAGGAGTTCAGTGATCGAGCCCTACTGGCTTACTTTTTAGATGGTTTACTTTATTGTTCTGACCTCAGTCATGACAAGACATACATAAACATATTTTATAACAAAAAGACAATAAAAACTACCAGATATTAAGAAGATAAACAAACGAACTACCAAATCATAAAGTATATGGAAATGCATGAAAATCCATCTTCATCATCAAATACAAATCTGGTATCCGTAAATCTGCCATTTATGGCATCTACCATATCCGTAGATAAACACAACAAATACATTTACAACATAACATAAATGGAGCTAGCCAAAATTACTAATATGCTAATATAATCTTTATTCCCCTTGCCCAAGTGGTGATGTTTTATTCCCAGGGGGCATAGTATAAAGGTCAAGAATTTTAAATAAGAAGACACTATCTAAACTCTATTTACCCTATCCATGACTTTTTTCCTCTCCTTCTCCATTAGCAAACCTATAAAGGCCACTACCCATGTAATCTTTTGACATTTATCAGAGAGGAGTGTAATCACTTTCCTCTCTACTGAAAAGTCTTTTTGGACACCAGTTTCTTTAAATATTCTATCCCTTAATCTATTATACTGGGGACAGTGAAAAAGATAATGTACCAAATCCTCAATTTCAGTACCACAGCATGCGCACAGCCTTTCCTGGAAGGGGATCCCCTTATATCTCCCCTCCAGAACCGCAGTAGGCATCACCTGGAGACGGAGCGCCAGAAAGGCTCTCTTCTGCTGAAAAGACATAGCCCCTTTTAAATATTCACAACCATCCCTCCCTGGGATCAAGAACTTATACCATGGGGCAGTTTTCATGTCCACAGCCATTGCTCTTGTGGCTTGTCTATCAATATCAGTGATTCTAGTTTTAAGCAGGAATTTTGCCTGCCTAAAGGGAAGGGACTGTAGAAACAAAAATGACAGACTCAATCTGTCAAAAATATTTTGAGTCCCCTGCCACCATGACCCTTTACAGCTTGCAGCTTCTTGCTTTTCCCTTAAACAACTTTGAGCAAGATCTCCCAATGGCATGGATTCAATCTTCATGACTGAGACCAGCAAATTTTCTATTAGATATGACTCAATAGATCTAAACCCAAACGCCAATCTCACTATAGCAGATGGGGTAGGTACAGGGAATTGTAATAATCTTTTTAGAAATATATTCAAGATGGGTTCTAGCACCTTTTTAGCACTGGGCAAATATCCTCAGAGCAAAGCTGCATATCTCAGTTTTGCTATTACTTTAGCTTCAAAAACCCTGGTTTCTGGCACAATTTGTTGGCCCCTCGGGCTTTAAAAAACTTAAGCAAGACACCTGTTGTTTTTAGATGGAACCTGGGTGCCCGCATAGGTGCCCAGGTGAGATGTGCGGTGGGGAGGTGGCTCTTGCAGAGTTCCCCCTCCTGCCTCCTCACCTCAGAGGGGAGGAGGAAGGAGGGGGCACTCTGGGAAGCATGCTCAGTCAGTGAGCACGAGTTTCTTCATACACACTGCTGAGCTGCCTTACTTGGTCCAGGTTCCTGTTGCCTTACTTGGTGGTGAGAAAATTGTTTGGGGGTGGGGGAGGGGGTTGCACTGGGAGACATACAGGAGGGGTGGGG
>QEPC01013609.1:263351-288824 GCA_003113815.1 Sphenodon punctatus
AGCGGAGAGTGGGTTGCACTGGGAGACATGGGATGGGGGAAGGGGGACTTGGGGAGTCTGGATGGGCAATGGAGTTGGGGGAGGAGGTGCATTGAGAGACATGGGGAGGGGGTGGTATGGATTTGGGTGCACTGGGAGACATGAGGGAGGGGGGACTCAGGGAGTCTGGGTTGGCAATGAGGTAGGGGGAATGCAGGAGGGGGTGCATTGGGAGACATGGGGAGGGGGTGGGGTGGAGTGGGGTGGAGTGGGGGGACTTGGGAAATCTGTCTTGGCAATGGAGTAGGCGTAGGGTTGCCATAGATGCAATTTTTTAGAGGGCATTTATGAGATTTATACAGTTTGCAGGGCTGTATTGGAACCAATGCAGCCCTGCAACCGGTATATCTCATAAGTGCCCTTTAAACATTTGCATTTATGGCAACCCTAAGTGGGGGGAGTGGGTGCACTGAGTCACATGAGAGAGGGGTGTGGGGGGACTTGGGAAGTCTGGCTGGCCAATGGGGCTGGGGGTGGACTGGGAGACTGTGACACATGGGGAGGGGGGCACAACAGATATGAAGTGAACCAAGTTTGAGGGGGCAAGTGGAACTCATTGCTGACACTTTTGTGGTGTGTTGAGGATAATATGGTTGGCTTAAGATATGGTTTCAGTGGTTTCCTTTTGCTTATAAGTGTTTGGTGGTGCACTGCTGGTTTCCCCCCTCCTCCCTCAAGCATGTGCAAAGGCCGTGGCTATTTTCTGGGGTCCCACTGGCCAGCGATACTCTTCCTTAGTTAAAATTGGTCCCTTTCCTGTTTTACATGTAAATTGTCTGCTTTCTGTTTTCTGTGTGGGGTACCTAGGGGCTTGGATGGAGGAAGTGCTTTCAATCCAGTCTTTGCTGGATTGTTCCTTGCATTTTAAAATGGTCCCACCCTTTGCAGTTTGGTGGGATGTTGTGAGTAGAGACAAAATGGCCTCTGCCTCTCTAGTAGAGAGGCCATTTTGTGAATTTGTATGTCTATTGGTCGTGGCTACTCTTTCTTAAAATGGTCCCTCCCTTCACTGTTTCACTGCTGCTGGAAAGTAGTTTGCTTGCAATGCAGGCCAGCAACAGGCAAACTTTTTAAAAAAGGCCTGTGTGCTTGGACAGACGTTTGACTGTTCGGGAGTTACTAGGGCTGCTGGTCTGGATGTGCCTGGTTTGGTGGCAATGCAGCCCTGAAATGGCCACATTTTAAAAAATGTAGGGATGTGCGAATGCGGTTCGGCCATTCAGAGTTCGGTCTGAACTCAGCCAGTTTGGATGGCCAAACCGAACCGAAGTCCCGAAGCCCTGAACAGTTCGGCTGCGTTCAGCTGAGTTTGGGCATGTTCGGGCAGGAAAAACCTGGCTGGCAGGCCCAGGGGGTGGGGCGCAGCTGAGGAGCAGACTTCCTGGTGCCAGGGGTGGAGAGGCTTGGACTAGCAGCCAGCCTACCCAATCACCATCCCTCTTTTCCTCAGACCACTGGCTTCGTAGTCTGCGATTGGCACGGGGTTAGGTTGCACAGAGCCAATGGGGTTTGTGGTAAGGCGGGTGAAACAAGAAATGAAAGTCCTTGCCCTCCGTTCTTCCAATTCCTTCTGAGCTAGCCTGTGATCCTGTTGGCAGGCATTTTCAGAACTCTCCCTCTCCCAGCAGTTTGTGTTCCTAATCCATTGCCATCCTTCTCCTATTTCACCCATTTCCACACATTTACCTCCATAGTTTCATTTATTTAGATTAGATTAGATAGAATTAGATGTTATTTTTATTTTTTACCCCTCCCTGTGTTCTTTCTCCCTCCCTTTCCATTGAATCTGTCCCTCCTCCCTGTATATATTCCATCCCTGATTCCCTTCCCCTGTTTTTGAATTTATTTAGAGTAGGATTAGAATGATTTAGCTTTCATTTCAGTTTTGCACCCCTCCCTGTGTTGTTTGTTGACAGCTGTCTGTGTCCCCCCCATCCTTGTGTATAGATATAGATATTAGATAGTTACTATAGATAGATAGTTGTAGGAGTTAGCTTAGTTATAGAGATAGATATAGTGATTCAGTTTTAATATTTTATAGTGTGTTTGTGGACTAGGCCTTTGTAGTTATTAGATAATATTCCATTTAGTTCCATAGGTTTTAGAATAGTTAATACCAGTTATAGTTAGTGTAGATATATATAATATTAGATTACAAATTTGAATAAATAAATAAATAAAAATATAAAATCTTCCTGTGTATTCTTTGGGTGAGTGAAATGGAGAAGGGAAGCAGGAGGGGCGGGTCCACTGCTGTAAGGCAGGCAATGGGGCACGTGGCAGAGGTGGCAGGGGCTGTGCCAGCGGAGTGGCAGCAGGTATCATTAGCAGCCCGAGCCCATCACCACGTCCCAAACTGCAAAGGCCTGATTTTGGCAGTCTGACTTCAGAGGCTCCCAGCAGTGGCACTAGGGGTGTGGTTTGGCATCGCCTCCTGCCAGCGTCTTCCACTTCCACGCAGGGCACTGGAAGGCCTGCAGTCCAGGAGGCTGAAACGGTCTCTGCTGCTGCTGCAGGAGCAGGTGCAGGTACTTTGGGGTTGGATGTTCCTTCAGGGTCACCAATGTCCCTGACCCCCATTATTGATGTGATCCCCAGAAGTCCAGGGCTGGTGGATCCCACCCTGGCTGCTAGAGGCAGGTCCCGATCCCTGGGCAATGGCAGCAGGGAGAGGAGCAGCAGCAGCAGCAGCAGCAGCAACTATAGGGGGCACAGGGAGAGTGGCAGCAGCATGGGCAGTCCATCAGCCTCAGTGTCCTAGCACTCCCTTTCTTGGGACATATCTCAGATTGGGGACAGTGAGGGAGACACTAGTCCTGCAGAGGAGATGTCTGGTGCTGAGGTGATGACTGTCCCTCCGAGAACTGTGTCCACCATGTTCTCCCCCTCCCAGCAGCGTTGTCACTGGTGCATCACCCGTTGCAGGTCAGAAGGCAGGAGGGGACAAAAAATCCTCAGTATGGGCACATTTTAAGTAAGTGCAGGCAGATGATCCCAGGGAGGTGCAGTGCAGTTTGTGCTAGAAGGTGGTGAAGTATGGACTGGTGCTCACCAACCTTGGCACAACTGCCATGTCAAGGCACCTGAAGGGATGCCACATGACTGTGCTGCTAAGTGGGCAGGCAGGGGCAGTGGACACCAGCAGGTTCCCGACTGCAGCAGCCAGTTGTCTGCCTCCATCAGCGGCAAACGTCCTGCTCTAATAGCTGCCTCTAGCCTGGAACAGTATCGCTTCTAGGGGGAGAAGCAGCAGCAGCAGCAGCAGCAACGTCAGTCCACCATGGAGGAGCTGGGGTGGGGACAGCTGCCAAGTTCATCGGCAGCTGCAGGATGTGGAGGGCGGCGTGGCTTTCAACTGAAAGTCATGCGTATGTTGGGGGAAATGATCACGCTGGATGGGCAGTCCTCCTCGGTGGTTGGGGACATGGGGTTTAGGCACCTGATTCGTTTCCTGGCCCCACAGTTTAAGCTGCCCTCATGTACCACCCTGAGTTGGTCAGTGGTGTCAACCGTGTACTGGGCTTTAAAGGAGTGGGTGAGGAAGCAGCTGTCAGGGACTGGGGGTGCCACCGTCCACTTCACCACAGACCTGTGGTCGAGCAGGAACACGCAGCACACCTACCTGGAGGTGACAGCACACTGGTGGCAGCATTTGGCAGTGGCAGGAAGGGTCCTGAAGCAGGGTATAGGTGGGCCCTGCTTCAAGCAGAAAACATGGATGCCCCCCCCCAGCTCGTAACATCGAGGCAGCCCTGGCCGTCATGGTAAGGGAGTGGGTCACGCCAGGTACGCCTTTCACCAAGGGGTGTGTGGTGACGGACAATGCGCCAATCATACTGAGGGCAGTTCGTGAGGGGGGCTTCACTGGCATCCCTTGCACCACACACACCCTTCACCTGGTGGTCAGGGGCACTCTGGGCTTGGGGGAGAAGGGGATTGGGGCAGGCACCCTAAGCTCCCTGATCAAGTGGGGAAGGCAGCTGGCTGGTTTCTTTAACCGGAATGTGAAGGGCAGCAACCTCCTCCAGGCGAAGCAGGCCAAGCAAGGCTCCCCAGTGCACTGCTGTAGGATGTGTCCACCCTGTGGAATTCAACGTTTCTGATGCTCGAGCAGCTTCTCAAGTAGAAAGCCGCCTTGCATCCGGTTCAACTGGTGTTAGTTAGTTAGTTTATTATCGAGGCTTTCGCCATGGCCAAACCAGTTTAAATAGAAAAAGATATATAAACACAAACAAACACAAAGTAAAATTACCTTCTCATGGTTAACAAAAAAAAAAAAAAAAGAGTTCCAGTATTCACAATCATAATTTGTGTAAATTGTATAACACATTATTCATTGCCAACACATACTCCTGTAGGGGACAATTCAAAAGAAGAAAAGAGAAATCCACATTACTTTATAGCATTCTCGCGCTGTCTAGAATTGAAGAGAGCAAATGCTGCTACAGATTTAATATCTTTTTCAGTAGTTGCAGCCATTATTAACCGAATTTTGTGGGCTAGAAGGAGAAATTCTTTCCCCTCCAATAAGGGTTTTATCAAAGACTGCCTTATATCAGAATACAATGGACAAATAAATAAAACATGGTGCCACTCAGTATATTTAAGTCACTTTCAAATCCATAGACCTGCTTAAAGTAATGGTACCATGGTGCAACCTTCCAAACTTTAACCTCAGCCATATCCATTTGCTTTGTTATGTTGGCCGCTCTAATAGAAGTCAGATTTTTTTGTTGGGTAACAGTCTTTCCCCATAAATATGAAAAAGAAAAAACCATATTTCTCATGAGTGTCAGAATTGGGACAGCCAAGGGTAGGACAGTGCATCCCTATATTCCAATTCCTCAATCAAGCATTGGCTAGTCAGTGCAGAGCAGTTCTGGTTACATAATTTGGACCAATAGTTGATACAGCCTTGCTTTCTAATACATGCGATAGACCGTATGCCCATCTCTGCCCTCACCACTGCCCCAGGAACTCCTTGGGGGACTCTCAACAGGGCTCTTAAAAATTTAGTTTGAACAACCTCAAGAACCTTAGAGCAATCTGTCGGAATTATTGCAGAGCCAAAAGAGAGTATGGACTGCACTTTAGCCCTAAAAGCCTTAAGAATATAAGAGATTTTAGAGGAATGAAGTCTTGCTGCCAGCCTTAATATCCCCTTATATGCTACCATGGCTCTATGGGCAATCTGTCTCGTATAGGGTTCCCATGACACATTGCTGCTGAAAGTAATCCCAAGATATACATAGGAGGAAACCTGAGTAAGTTTGACCCCTCTGATCTTCCAGACACGGGGTTGAAATCTTTCCCCCACAACCATAATGTGAGACTTGTGTGGGTTTATATCAAGCTCGTTCACCTCACAATAGGTCAGTAGATTCCCTAGCTGTTTACACAGGCCTTTTCTGGTCTGAGACATCAGTACTAAATCGTCTGCATAGAACACAGCCATCACCTCCCGGTTCTTAATCTTTGGAGGTTAGCTGTCTTTGTTCAATAAGTTGTTGATTAGATTGCTCAAATATATGTTGAACAAAAGGGGAGCCAGCACACAACCCTGTCTGACTCCCCTTGAAATAGAGATAAGCTTAGACAGCTTCCCTGACATTCCTAGTCTAATTCTAGTTGTATTCCCTGTGTGGACCTGGATAATTAATGTTAAAAGATCTTCATTAATTTCAAGATGTTGCATTTTGCACCACAGTTTTCCTCTGGGGATAGAATCAAAGGCCTTTTTAAAATCGATAAAAGCTAAAAACAATTTTCCAGCTCTTATTTTAGTGTATTTAGATATCAGGTGGGATAATATAAAACAATTATCCATTGCAGAGTGGAATCTATGAAACCCAAATTGTTTGTCTGGAATTATTTTTTGGCCATAGGCCCAGTTTTCTAAATACTTGAGCAAGATCTTAGTATAGAGCTTCCTCACCACTGGCAGAAGACTAATAGGCCTATAACACCCCGGGTCCTTGGGGTTTCCTTTTTTAAATAGAGGAATGATAATACTTGAACCCCAGTCCTGAGGTACCCTTTTGGTTTTGTTGATTAGGGTAAAATAATTTGCAAGTAATGGAGACCACCAACCAGGACAAGCCTGCACAACTTCATTGATCATGAAATCATGACCGGGGGCCTTATTCCTTCTCAGGGCCTTAATCATTTCAACAACCTCAGCCTCTCCAACACATGGATCAAATGTACAGCTAGAGTTTACCCTTTTTGAGTTTGGAAGAGAAATGCAACTAGGTATCTCTTCCTCATCTTCTTTATTGAAAAGGTTATTTAAAAATGTTACCCAAACAGTCTCCTCTACCATCATGGGCAGTTTTCTCACTTTAAATGCTGACTCATAATTGATTATACTCCAAAACGCCCTTGAGTCATTGAGGCATGCAGCTATTGTGAGATTAGCACACATATTATTTGTGTGGAGTGTTCTTTTGGCTTTGATTAATAACTTATATTTCCTCCTTTCATCCAAATAATCTTTCCTAGCAGAGTCAGGGTAAATTTTAAGCCATTTCATCTTGGCTCAGGAGAGATTAAGCTTTTGTACTCTGCAGTCTCTATCTTACCATCTATTATTTGGGAAAGTAAAGTTCTTAACTTCTTGTGATAGGATACTAGTTCCTAATGTAGAAACTAATAAAGAAAATTTTCTGTTAATCATATCCTCAGACCCTGTCACAAGACATTCCCTTAAGTCTGAAAAATCTTGTCCCCATAGTAAATACAATAACTCAATGGCATGCGAAGTGTTCCATCTAATACCCATCCTGTGTTTATTGTCCCTCCCTGGCTCTAGATAAACATTAGTAGGGACAAACAGCTCACATAAATTGAGAACAACGCTTAAGACAATATGGTCTTTCAGGACGGGGAAGTATCCTAAACTCCTCAAAGTGGCTCCAGTTGGCTGTGGACACAACTATGTAGTCTACTACACTCCTCCCGTTCATGTTAACAAATGTAAAATCCCCCTCCGGATCCTCTGGACTACTTCCATTTAAGACAGCCAATCCACATACCTGTAACAACTTTCCCATAAGGGCCTCAGAGCTGTTTTGAATCTTATCTTTCCTTTTCCTTTCCAGAAGCCAATCGGCCGCATCAAAGCTAATATTCAAGATATTATTAGAGCTGGGTCCTATCCTGGCATTCCAGTTTCCAGATATAGCTAGTATAGCCCTTGGATACAGCTCCCTCCAATGGTCTATAAGATCTTCTAACCCCCTGTCACGGGCAGGGGTCCCTTGGGTGGCTCTCTCAGGCACTCGGCTCACGGTCACCCCACACAGGGTCAGGAACACTCGTGGACTAATGCCCGTCAGGTTAGAATGGTGGCCGTTACCTCCGATTAGGGAGAACAGGCCTCTATCATCATAGGGCGCCACTGAGTGGGATTTCCAGAGCCAGCCCCCCCACACACACACACGACTACAGTTGTCCTGGGCACAGGGGTTAGGAAGCAAGGGGTGGGACTCCCCCGTGGGGGTAGGTGCCGGGGGCCCCACAGGAGAGGGATAACAGGGCACGCACACAGAAGCTAGGGTCCAAAAGTCAGAAAGCTCAAAAGGGGGAGGGAAGGGGCAACAGCCACTCACTCTCCTCAAACTCAGCTTGCACACGGATCACACTTACTGCAGGAAGGTCAAGGAAGGGTTACTCAGACGTCGGGGCTTCACAATCACTCCTCAATTGCCTTGGGGGAATTCAAGTCACTCAGACACACACTAAGCGCTCGGCCGGTTTCCCAAATCACCAGCGCCGCCATTCAGGCGGCGCTGGGCTTTATACTGAGGGCCCCGCCCCCGTGCGCGCTCGCAAACGCTCCGAGCGACGCACCAGGGGCGGAGGCACCCCCACGCTGCGTCCTAAGCGCGGGGGCGTGGTTTCCTGCCCCGCGACGCCCAGAGGACGCGCGGGCGTCGGCAGGGGCGGGGCATGGGGAAGCGGCGAAGGCGGAGACTGTGTTGGGGAGCCCGGCGAGGGGGCTTGTGCTGTGATCGCCCTCCTGGGGCTGCGCCGCCGCGCCTCTCTCCCTCGCATCCTACCCCCCTGCTTCTGATTCCTAACAGTACCCCCCCCCCCGAGGCCACCGGCCCCGGAATCCAACCGGGCCGGGTTTAAGGGGGTGTCGTAAGTGAAAAGTTCGGACTAAGCGAGGCGCCGACACTTGGGGTGCCGGTTCCCAGGAACGTTCGGCAGGTCCGTATCCTGCCCAATCAATCAAATAGTGGAGTCGCCCTCGAATTCGCTTTGCGTCAAGGATCGCTTGAACTTCATATTCGGGGCCGGCGGCCGTAATCATGGTGGGTCCGGGCGCATGTCCCTTCTCCTCCTGGTGCGCTGGCTCTGCCTTTTTTAACAAGGAAACGTGGAACGTAGGGTGTATGCGGAGGTTGGGAGGAAGCTGCACGGTATAAGTGACTTCGTTGATCTTTCGTATAATGGGGAAGGGTCCGATAAACTTAACGTCTAGTTTTGCGGTGGGCCGGGACGACGGGTAGTGACGCCGGTTGATCCACACTAAATCGCCTACTTGGAGCGGCGGGGCTTCCCGTCGGTGTTTGTCTGCTTGATTCTTGTATCGCTGGCGGGCTTGTTGCAAGATCTCCCGGGCCACTGCTTGGGCCTCATGGATCTTATGAGCCATAGCTCCGGCAGCTGGCACAATGACGGAGGGAGTTTCAATAGTCCCCATTTGAGGGTGGAACCCATATGTGAGGAAGAACGGGGAGTTCCCCAAGGAGGCACTGGGGGCATTATTATAAGCAAATTCGGCCAGGGGGAGCCAAGTGAACCAATCGTCTTGCAAATAGTTAATATAGCATCGGAGATACTGTTCCATATTTTGGTTCACCCGCTCCACCTGGCCGTTAGCTTGGGGATGGTAAGCGGTGGTAGGGTGAAGTGTCACTTGAAGGGACCGGAACAGGGCCTTCCAAAAACGTGACGTAAATTGGGTGCCCCGATCACTGAAGATCTCCCGGGGACACCCATGCAATTTAAAGACATGGCGAAGGAATAAAAGGGCTGTACGTTTAGCAGAAGGTAAGCCCTTACAAGCAATGAAGTGGGCCATCTTTGTGAGATGGTCCACCACCACCAGCACGGTCGTGTATCCTCGTGACGGAGGTAATTCCACAACAAAGTCTAGGCCGACTCGCTGCCAGGGTCCTTGGGGCAGGGGAAGGATCTGCAGCGGGCCGGCTGGAGTACAGCGGGGGACCTTAGTTTGGGCACAAATGATACAATTGGTTACGTGACGATGGACATCTTTATGTATGGTTGGCCACCAGAAGGAGCGTTGAAGGAGCTGTTGAGTTCTTTCTTTTCCCGGGTGTCCTGCTGTTGGACCCTCATGATGAGCCCACAAGACTTGGGCACGGCAGGAGGGGGGAACGACGATCTTTCCATCGTGCCATTGTAACCCATCATGGAGGGAGTTCGCCGGAGCCTCGTTGGATCCATGCTCGCATCGGGTGGCCGCGCGAAGCTCGTCTAGGGGTACAAACGTCGCTGCAAAGGTTCGTCCTTCCAAAATTCGCTCAGAGGTGTGCGGCTCTGGCGGAGACTCCTCGGTGTAGCGGGACAAGGCATCGGCTAGCACGTGGAGTCGACCGGGCCGGTAGCGTATTCGAAAGTCAAAGCGGGCGAAAAACAGGGCCCAGCGGGCGTGCCGGGCATTGGCGATGTGGGCGGTTTGTAGGTACGTCAGATTCTTGTGATCCGTGATCACCGTCACGGGATGGCGTGCCCCCTCCAGGTAATGCCTCCAAGTCTCAAAAGCCGCCTTGATGGCTAGGAGTTCACGGTCTAGGATGGAGTAGTTGCGTTCGGCGGGGGTGAGTTGCCGGGAGTAGTACGCACACGGGAGGGGGGTGCGCGCATCGTCTGGGGATTGCAAAAGCACCGCCCCTATGGCTCGTCCCGATGCGTCGGCTTCCACACAAAAGGGTCTCTCAAAGTCGGGGTGTTGCAAGAGCGGGGCCGAAACGAAGGCTTGTTTCAAGAACTGAAAGCTCCGTTGTTGTTCCTTACCCCAATGGTACACTTGCTGCTTCTTTAGTAGTTGTGTTAAAGGGGCGGTGACTTCTGCGTAATTGGGGATATAGTGACGGTAGTAATTGGCGCTACCCAAGAAGCGTTGAAGGGGTTTGACCGCCTTTGGCGGGGGCCAGTCCTGTAGCGCCTTTATCTTTTGGGGGTCCATCATCACCCCAAGGGGGCTAATAATGAATCCCAGGAAACTGACAGTGGTGAGGTGAAAAAAACATTTTTCTCTTTTGCAGTATAATTTGTTGTCTCGTAAGCGTTGTAAAACTTCACGTACTTGGTGGACGTGTTCCTCGAGGGAGGTAGAATAGATCAAAATGTCATCGAGATATGCGACTACGTAAATGTCTAGGATATCCCGGAAGATGTCGTTGATCAAGTGTTGGAAGGTTGCAGGGGCGTTCGCCAACCCGAAGGGCATGACGCAATATTCAAACAACCCATATCGCGTACGAAAAGCGGTCTTCCATTCATCGCCCTCACGCACCCGCAGTAAATTATAGGCCCCCCTTAAATCCAGTTTGGTAAATACCCGGGCTCCCTGTAGTCTATCAAGAAGTTCCGGAATGAGGGGGAGTGGGTATCGATTCTTGATCGTCATGCTATTTAGTGCGCGATAGTCTACGCATGGTCGTAAGCCGCCATCTTTCTTGGTTACGAAGAAAATAGGGGCCCCAGCTGGGGACGTCGAGTGTCGAATAAATCCCTGTCGCAGGCTATCATCTAGGTATGCTCGAAGGGTCTGTAACTCGGGGCCCGCGAGGGCGTAGATTCGTCCAAAAGGTGGCTCCGCCCCGGGTATTAGGTCGATGGGACAGTCGTATGGGCGGCGTGGTGGTAGCTCGGTGGCTTGGGCCTCGCTAAAGATGTCTCGGAGGTCGTGGTAGACCGCTGGGAGTTCGGAGTCTTCCTCACAGGGGTTTAACGTAGTCGTCGTGCATCGGACCGACACGGGGTTTGGGCGGATGCAAACTTGCCTACAGGTGGGGGCATCAAACCATAGTTGTTTGGTGGACCACACTATGCGTGGGTCATGACGCTGGAGCCATGGTGCCCCGAGGACCACTTGGAAGAGGGGGGTACACACAATATCGAATACTAATTGCTCGTAGTGCGTCCCGATGGCACATTCCAGCGGGGTGGTGCTTAGGGTGACTGGGCCGGAGACCAGTGGGGAACCATCGATGGAATGCACCGTCTCTGGTAATTGTTTGGGTTGAGTGGGGACTGCCCATTGGGTAGCTAGATGGCGATCTATGAAGTTCCCGGAGGCTCCGGAGTCCACCAGGGCCCAAGCGACGAGTGACTTCCGGTGGGGTAGGCTTAACGTTACGGGAATCCGAAAATGGGGGCCCTGCGGGACGGGGTTATCGGGGCTTTTTAGGAGCTTGTGGGACGAGGCGGCCCCTGCCCGCCTCGGCCCCGGGCATTTCCCGCCTCTCGCCGATACGGGGGCAAGGCCGGGCATTCGCCAATAAAATGCGAGGGTTCTCCGCAATAGAAACACGAGCGGGACGCCCTTCGTCGTTCCCGCTCTTCTCGGGACAGCGGGCCTCGGGAGGCCCCTAGCTGCATGGGCTCGGGGTCTGACCCCTTGGGGGTATTTACGGGTAGGAAGGGCCTCGAGGGCGCTAGGCGGGGTTCTTGCCTTCTTTCTCGCCTTCGTTCTAACAATCGTTCTTCAATTTGTAGGGACAAATTGGCCAAGGCTTCCCAGGTGGCGGGGGAATCCACTAGGGCTAACTGGTCCTTAATCTCCTCCCCAATTCCCCGGCGAAACATCACCTTGAGAACACTATTGGGCCATTGCAGTTCCAGTGCTAATTGCTGGAACTGCGTAATGTACTCTAGGGCCCCTCCCTTACCTTGTCGGAGGGTTAGGATCAGGGCTTCTGCATCCCGGGCCCGATGAGGGTGGTCAAACAAGAAGGCAAATTCTTTGACAAAGTCTTCATAGTGGGATAGGAGCGGGCTATCGCCTTTAAGCAGGGTGGTAGCCCACTCCAGTGCCATGCCCCCCAGGTGCCCGATGATAAAGGCAACCCTCTGTTCCTCGGTCTGATAGGTTGCAGGCTGCACCTTAAAGGTGAGCCGACATAGGGCCATAAATCCCTGAAAAGCATGGCGATCCCCCAAAAATTTCTCGATCTTGGGACCCTTGGGTTCTCGGGGTTGGAACGGGAAGGGTCCGATGGCTCGGGGGGGTGAGGCTGCTGCGGCCACGGGAGCCGCCGGGCCTTGAAGTTGGCCTACAGTTGTGGCCAGGTCCCCTTGCTTGGCTTGTAAGTCCTTGACCTCCATGGCCAATGACTGGACCGCATGGACCAGCTTTGAAATCTCAGTGGCTACATCCATGGTGTCACAAGCCCGTACCGGGGCCAGGGGTGGCTGGTGATTTCTGTCACGGGCGGGGGTCCCTTGGGTGGCTCTCTCAGGCACTCGGCTCACGGTCACCCCACACAGGGTCAGGAACACTCGTGGACTAATGCCCGTCAGGTTAGAATGGTGGCCGTTACCTCCGATTAGGGAGAACAGGCCTCTATCATCATAGGGCGCCACTGAGTGGGATTTCCAGAGCCAGCCCCCCCACACACACACACGACTACAGTTGTCCTGGGCACAGGGGTTAGGAAGCAAGGGGTGGGACTCCCCCGTGGGGGTAGGTGCCGGGGGCCCCACAGGAGAGGGATAACAGGGCACGCACACAGAAGCTAGGGTCCAAAAGTCAGAAAGCTCAAAAGGGGGAGGGAAGGGGCAACAGCCACTCACTCTCCTCAAACTCAGCTTGCACACGGATCACACTTACTGCAGGAAGGTCAAGGAAGGGTTACTCAGACGTCGGGGCTTCACAATCACTCCTCAATTGCCTTGGGGGAATTCAAGTCACTCAGACACACACTAAGCGCTCGGCCGGTTTCCCAAATCACCAGCGCCGCCATTCAGGCGGCGCTGGGCTTTATACTGAGGGCCCCGCCCCCGTGCACGCTCGCAAACGCTCCGAGCGACGCACCAGGGGCGGAGGCACCCCCACGCTGCGTCCTAAGCGCGGGGACGTGGTTTCCTGCCCCGCGACGCCCAGAGGACGCGCGGGCGTCGGCAGGGGCGGGGCATGGGGAAGCGGCGAAGGCGGAGACTGTGTTGGGGAGCCCGGCGAGGGGGCTTGTGCTGTGATCGCCCTCCTGGGGCTGCGCCGCCGCGCCTCTCTCCCTCGCATCCTACCCCCCTGCTTCTGATTCCTAACACCCCCCCGCAAATATCTGTTCTATAATAGGGGAGGATTGAGGGGGAATATATACATTTATCAGCAAAACCTGGGTTCCACATGGTGTTTCCCAGAGCACCGCTTGAACTTCTTGCCTGGTCGATGGAAGGAACTACCAGATCAGAACTCCGGTATTTGCTGGTAATCAGGATGGCCAAGCCACCTGACACCCGACCCTTGGTCTTTGATCTTGTGTCAAAAACTGAAAGCACCTGAAAACCTTGTACCTCAAATAAGTCCCCTTCCTGGAGCCACATTTCCTGCAAAAAAACTACATTGAAAGTTTTGAGGAATTTGCTCCAATCTGGGTCACATATTTTGGATTTACAGCCAAAATATTCCATGAGGCCATCTTTAATACGGTGTCTAAGGCACTAACCTCTTGTTGATCGGGCAAAGGGGCATCATTCCTTTCCAGAGTTTCTATAGTCAAGATCTGGTTATCAGATGTCTGCAATCTAGGGTAAGGAAACAAAGAGCCCGGACTATCATCTTGACAAGCTTGCTTTCTCCAGAGGGGTATACCCGATTGAATAGAACCTCTCCCCATTGTCCCTGACTGTCATTGCTCAATAACTTGCGAACTGATAAATGTAAGTTCAGTTTCCTGCAGCTTGGAAACTGTAGACTTCCCTTCACTGTTCTCCAGATATCCTCCCTGCTTTTGACTCTGGCCTTCATTTCCCTCCACCAAGATGGATATGGGAATTATTGACTCATCTTCTGCCCTCTCCAGCATTTCTTTCCTTACAGAGTGGATCCATGGGGGGCGGTGTGTGTGTGTGTGTGTGTGTTTGACAGCTTCAATAGCGAGTAGACTGCAAATAGGTTCAACAACAATAGGGGGATTCCCTAATTCGTCATAAGCCAAATAGCGAGCAGCTGTTAGCACTTCCAAATTATACTCTGGGCAGTAGGAACTACCCTGAAGTTTCAAATGGTGGGCCTGATAGTCCATAGAAGAACGAGATAACCTGCTCCTAATATTGTCCAATTTCTGAATAAAAATACCTTGATCTATTATTGTTAGACCGTCAAAGGGTTCAACTGGTGAGGGACAGCAAGGCACCTCCAGGGTACAATGAGGAGGAATGGGAGATTCTGGCTCACACGGTCTTCGTGCTCAGACCGTTCCTGGCTGTGACGGAAACCATCAGCTCCTCCACGGCCACCATCAGCCAGGTGACTCCCCTAGTAGAGTCTCCTGAGGAGACTGGAGGAGATTCTCCAGGGGTGGGATTGTGACCCTCCAGGCAGGAAGCTGGCGAATGAGGCAGGTGACCTGGTGTGGCAGCTGAAGGCAAGGCTGAAGGCGCTGTTTGATGAGTTCCTGCAGCGAGCGGAATATGTTTTGGCAACCATGCTGGACCCCAGGGTCAAGGGCACCATGGCTAGGGAAGGGAGAACACGGTTCGGCTGTTCAGAGTTCAGACCGAACTCGGTCTGTTCGGACATCCGAACCGAACGTCTGAACCAAACTCTTGAACGACCGAACAGTTCGGTTGTGTTTGGATGAGTTCGGGGGCAGGAAAAAGTCTTTTCAGGGCAAACCCCCCCCCAAGTTTCGGTTAAGTTTTGGTTTTGGTTTTGGTTTTGTTTCCAATTTCGATTTTGATTGTGCTATTTTTGACTGTTCGGCCAAGTTCGGCCAACCCGAACTCAGCTGAACCGAACCATCAAACCTGAACTCGGGTTTCGAACTGAACGACTGAACAACCGAACATCCATTCTGTTCGCCCATCCCTAAGCGTGGTACGCCAGACACCACTCTATGGGCACTGGAAGGGTGAGCTTGTGGAGAGGGTCTGGCAGGCTAAGAGGGCTCTGGAGAGTGTGTGGCAGCAGCAGCAGGACACCCCTGGGGATGGTGGGAGTGGAAGCAGCCACTCCTTTCAGCCAGTCTATCCCTGCCTCCAGCCCTAGCAGTAGCAGCACCAGCAGCAGGCTGAGCAGCAGTAGTACCCCTATTGCCAGCAGCAGCAGCTCCTATGTGCAGGCCACTCTGGCGAGCAGCAGGGCAGGCAGCATGGCTGAGGGCAGTGGTGGAGGTGGTGCCAAAGGACAGTTATGTGAGGGAGTCTGACAGTGCCTCAGCAGCAGTGGAAAGCTACCTGGAGGAGGAGCTGTGCATCGAACCCAGCAGCAATCCCTTGGCCTACTGGAATGGCAAGACCAATGTGTGGCTGGCCCTGTCCAAAGTGGCCAAGGGTCTCTTGTCCTGCCCACCAACGAGTGTCCCCAGCGAGCGGGTGTTCTCCATGGTGGGGGACATTTGCTTGCCACACTGCCTGAGACTGGGGGCCAAGTTGGTGGAGCAGTTGCTTTTTATGAAGGTGAACCTTCTGCTGTTGGGATTCCCCGAGCTGCCCCTGGACATGGATTGATGGTTCAGTGGCACACACCATCCCATGCCAGGGGCAATCTTGGGATGGGGCTCTTCCTCAATCTGGGCTGCTGCTGTTGAGGTGCTGTCTAGGGCTGAAGTGATGTACCGCTGCGGCAGCAATTACCGGCAGAAAGCTCTCTTCTGCACAAAGCAGCACGAGTCGTAAGGGAGAGCTTTCTGCTGCTTGTACTTGCGGCATTCTGTGGTTGCTGCCACTGTACTGTTGCCATTGCAGATCTCATGTGGAAGCGTCAGGTTTGCCACAGAGTTTCACCTTTCACTTAAACGTGGCAGCTTTGTATTGTGATTCATTGCAGCATGGTTCTGCTGCCCGGAATGACTCAGCGGTGCGGGATCTGCCGCTGCAACTCCCTGACCCTACTCTGACTGAGTCTGACCCGTTTGATTGGCTTAGAGACAGAGACACAGAGATCGCCCTTATGTTTTGTTTCTATTTAAACTTCATTCTGCTGCCCCAATAAATTGGGGGGCTGCTACCATTTGATCGATTTTCTCCCCGCTGTGTGAGGACGGATTTTTACTTGCTGACACCGCAACGCGAGAAGAGAAATTCCTTTTGCTGAGTGAATTTGATCATCCCATACACTCCAAAGAAAACTTCTTTGTGTAAGTTACTGTGATTACAACATGATACATATGTATTTGGTTTGCCACCAGTTGTTGTTGTTGTTGAGAGTTTTGTGTTATTAACTTATTACTGAGAGATTCATCCCTTTGCCTCCCTGCCCGGCACCGTCCAGGCCCGGGATGGAGGGACTCAGTTTTATTATGGTATGGATGGAATGGGAAGGATGCAAGCTGGCCCCGTGACACCCGGGCCCACAACGCGCTTCATGCGGTGGTCCCTCCCTTTGACTTTGACCCTGGGCCTGGCGGGCGGGTGGGGGGGTGAAAGCTCTGAAGCTGCCTCAGTCTCCCAGTTTTATTATGGTATGGAATGGGAGATGGGAAGGGATGGGACGGATACAAGCGACTTCAGAGCTTTCACCCCTCCATCCGCCCGCCAGGGTCAAAGGGACCCCATGAAGTGCGTTGCGTGCCCAGGGACTGGTTTGGGGCCATGGCCGGTGGCTGCGAGAGCCAGGTGGGTGCTTCAGGAGCAGCAGGAGGGGGAGGCCTAGTTTGAATTCGCACACAGTCACACACAGAAAATAATGGGGGTGGGGGGTCTGCCAGTCCACATGATAAAACAAATGTATTTGCTACCTATGTGTTATGCTTATGTGAGAGGAGCTCTAGTCTGCGACTCTGCACCTGGACCCAGTGCTTGGAGTTGCACCCAACCCGCCTGTGGCCCTGACCCCCAGGCACACAACGCGCTTTGTGGGGACCCTTTGACTTTGATCCTGGTGGGCGGGTGAGGGGTGAAAGCTCTGAAGCCACTGCCTGCCACTGCTGGCTTGCATCCCATTAACTGGAAAGGTTGGTTCCCCCCACCCCCTTTGTTCTTCATTGCTTCTAGGGCAGGTGACCAATACAGGCAGGGAGGAGGGTGACTAACTGTTGATATTTGTAAATCAATGCCGGCCCTGCCCCCTGGCCAATCCTTTGAAATGGAAATAGCATTGGAGACACCACCGACCAACTCACTTGGTCTGAGTGACCACCTGACATGACTCCTCTGAGTCCTACTCCTGTCTGACTAAGCCAGTTGGTGGGGCGTAAGCATCCCTACCCTAGTGTGATTGTTTGTGTGTGTGTGTGTGTGTGTGTATACATGATCATTATATATACATTACATTACATCACATTAGCATGTATTGATTAACATTAATTTACCATCATTAATTACAGCTCACCTTCAGTGACATAACTTTTGCTTCCTGCCTCCTCCTTGGATTTCATAGCAACAACTATTAGAAGGAGGTGTCATTTTCATCAAGGACCAGGAGGCGGATAGTGGACACTGTGGGACACACACAGAGGACACAGCCAGCACTGCAGAAGCCAGATAATAAGGCAAGTATTTTGTTTTTTCTCCCATTACAACCCATTCCTAATTTTTTTAAAAACAACTAATACAAAATAATTTATTTATTTTAAAGTATAGATTTGTGACTTAACTGCTTACATAATTGCTAGGAAAGAGAGGAGTATGTTATGTGAATAAGTAAGTATACATGGTTCTTGTTGTGTGACTGCATTTAAAGCAAATTATAAATTTGAAGTCAATTTTGATGTTTATGCTTACTAGGCCATGAAGAACATCTGGTTCATTGATGAGTCTTATATAACAAGACTGGAGCAATTCTGCAAAAATGAAAACCAACAATGCGATCTCCCTTTGAAATATGTTAATGTGAGGTGGATAAGGAGGGGTGGACTGAGATGGTGCAATGTCGTGGCCACTTTAAATAAAGAAAGACAATTTCTTCAAATTCAGATTTTCCATCTTGCTTAGTGATCAACTCTGGTGGAAATGACATAGGAATAATCAAAGGGGTCGAGTTGATTGACTTCATGAAAAGGGATTTACTGGAAATAAGTAATCTATTCAGTGTGTGTAAAATATTGTTTTCAGACCTAATCATGCAGCAATGCAACAGATACAGTACAAATATGTGGGCTATGAACAAATGTATAAAGAATGTCAACAAGTCAGTTGGAGGATTTATGAAAGACATGGACATGCATTCTGTTTGGCACCGTAACATTATCCCAGATAACAGTCTTTTTCTTAAAGATGGTATGCATCTATCCACCTTAGGCCTGTCGATATTCTATGAAAACATTCGCTCTGTGATTGTGGCTACTGTACTGTATTAATAGCAATCAAATGTTGTCCACAATAATGACAGTCAATCCATATACAGTAGAGTAGAACAACAGAAGTGAAGTCACCAGTCAACGGCTACCGCTGGTGCTGTGCTGTGCTTACAATCTCTTTTTTAACCTGTTTTATGTTGATTTAATCTTTACAGAATCAAAATAAACATTAAATGTCATGATGGACTGTGTTTCTGAATCATTATCTCTTATTATTCTAAAACATTTTTCTACATTGTCTTACCAACTATAATTTTCTTTGTGTAATTACAGATTCAGAAGAACTGTTAAGCGATGGCTTGTGAGACTTCCAACCACTGCCGACGTACTGAATCTTGTCAGCAGAGCAAAAAATCATTGTCAATGCTCATGATGCTGCACAATGACAAAAGAAAACACCATCAGAAGAAGCAACCTAACTTACTTCAAGGGTCCACATCCTCCCCAGTGCAGCAGCATAAGAGTCTGGAGGAGTCGGACCATGCTGCTGCTGCTGCTCACTCACACTAGCAACATCTGAAGCAGCAGCAGCCGGAAACACAGCAGCAGTCACATGTGAGGGAACAACCACATGTAGAGATGGAACAGTCTGAGGCCGATAAACATTCGGTGCCACAGAGTTCAAAAAATGTTTTTCGGCCCCGTGTTTTCCGGTGCTTGCAGGAGGCAGTGGAAGTTTTCTTGAACAGATGCACACCCCCAGATGCAGACAAATCATCAGTGGCATCAGAATCCGATAATGTGCAAGTGTAACATTGCCAGGGGAAGGACGAGGACATAGTGGTTGAACTGGAAACAACAACAACCGAGCCACGTCCACTAGAGACATGTGATGAGGAGGGACTGGTGGGAGACATCACCACCACTATTGCCACTGCAGATATGGGCCATTACCATTCTGATGCCTTTGATGTGAGTGATGCTGATGTAACTGATATCGATGATAATGACAGCAATAACACTAATCCTGACTATAACCCTCCTTGTGCACCCTCCTCATATTCCACACCACTGCGCAAAAGATCAAAGATTGTGCATCACCCATTCAATGCAAGACAGGAAGAAATTGATTTGCCTTCATCAAGTGCAAGAAGAACACAGTTAGCCCCTCTGTTCAACAGATATTCTTTAGCAGAACAAAGTCAATCTGCCACCACAGTGCATAACAGTAGAACGAGCCTGTTTAGGAATTATATTTCACCAGAGGGTCTTCCTTCATCTCCAGCAACATCACAAGAGACTGAGGTATTACCTCAGCAAGGCACCACCACCGGCTCTGCAGATGCAAGAACAGGACAAAGGTCTGATGTATGGAAAAATTTCACTGCTTGTGATGCAAAGAAATAAGTAGTATAGTGCAAATACTGCTCTAGAAAAATCAAGAGAGGAACCAAAGGTGGGAAGAGCCAGCCAAGAACCAGTGGATGCATAGTCACCATTACAAAATTTATTTTAGAAAATGCTGATGAGGAATGTATACTTTACATAGGATCCACATTATTTTCAAAGTTTCAGCAGGGTCACACCACAGGAGGTTTCCACTGGATAATTTATACTCGTTCCAAGGCTTCTAACATAATGATGCTGTTTCCTCATATTACCACCATCCCTATGTTGTTCTGTTGTCCACCTTGTGCCATCTCCACACACTCATCTATTACTAAATTCATGAAGGGATCCAACCCTCGCAGAATGCCTTGGACGTGTCATCCCCCATTTAACTTCAATGACAGCTTCTTGTCCATAAATTTCTTAAGCTCGGGTGGGTGCACTCGCATAGTCACATGAAGCACCATCACATGTCAGTTCTGAATGCCACTAGTCCCCAATGCAGAAGGAAAAGCACAGGTCAGTCAACACACACCACTGGTGACACTACTGTGCAAAGTACATTGGAGCAATCTGTACAAAATCAAATGAAATGGTCAGCATCTCACCCAACTGCACAGTACTACCTCGCACTTGTGACAAAGATGCTTGCAGTGGACATGCTGCCTTTTATTTTGTGGAGAACGAGGGGTTCCATGAAGTGATGGAGGGCATGGCTCCATGATGGAAGGTATCTTCAAGGGTATACTTTGCCACAAAGACCATTTCCCACACTGTACAATGAATCATGCAAATCGGTGGCAGCAGCTATGCGTGATTGTGAGGGTGCAGTTGTGAACCTAACAACAGACATGTGGACCAGTGCGCAGCACATGGAGTACCTGGCGATAACTGGGCACTGTTATATGGAGTACCTGGCATATCTGGAGTACTTGGTACTGTTACATGGAGTACCTGGCGATAACTGGGCACTGATAACTGGGCCTACCTTCCAGTTCCTTGAGCTCCGGGTGGCAGCCGCGGAAGTTTGGCGGCCTCAGCGCCAGCTGTGGCTGCCGGCTTCAGATGCTAGTAGGCCTTCCGGGGAACTTCCGGGTTTCCCCGGAAGGCCTACTAGCATCTGAAGCCAGAAGCCACAGCTGGCGCTGAGGCCTCCGGACCACCGCCGCCACCTGGAGCTCAAGGAACTGGAAGGTAGGATCCCGGTGGGAACTTGTTGGAAGTAGGGTGATCCCTGGGGTGGGGTGGGGTGTTAAACCCCCCCCCACCCCAGGGATCATACAGTACAGGTACTAATACTTACCGGCTGCTGCTGGGACGGCTGCTGGTGCTGGGTTGGCTCTGGGTTTCCAGCGGAGACACTTAGGGGAAATTTTTTTAAAAATCCAGGCTGAGAAGGGTGGGTGGGGGGTGTCCCCCCTTCCACCCACTCAGCCTGGACTCGGGGAGGGAAACGCGGGTTTTTGGTGGGGTTTTTACATTGCGGCCATTCATTTGAATGGCCGCAATGTAAAAAAAAAAAATCTGGTACCCGGAATCCGGTAACCGGGCCGGATTACCGGGTTGAATCCGATAATGCCAGTATGCCCAGTACCGGCATTATCAGATACCGGAAAATCCGGTAGTCCCTTCCCTACTAAGTATTATTGCTATGGTTGACTCAATGCATCATACTAATATACATTCATATTACCCAGTCCTTTACCCGTTTCTGCCAGATGAAAGAAGTGAGAGAAGCTTCAGGAAAGGAAGCTTTCTGAAAAATCCATCTTTCCTCTCTCTTCTTATAGAGAAAAAGATGCTTGGAGGTCAGTTAAAAATGACGTCAGGTCAAAACTGCTGACAGGAAGAGTTTTCTCAAAATACATAGTAAGACGCCTGTTGATACATTCTAAAACAGGTTGCTATCGTATAAGATAGGATTAACAATGAGTAAACTCCAAACAAACAAGGCCTCTTCCTGCTCTGCTTGAGAGTCACGTATCTTGACTCTAGTCAACAGAAAATGTGGATTTCTTTAACAGACTTGATTATATCTTCTATCCAAGCTGATTTTCCAGTATCTGGTCAAGAGTTCAGTAGAAAGGTCACTATAGGACAGCTCTTTAGGAAGTCATCATACAGCGAGGCTAATTCTGATTTCCAATATATTGAAACACGGATGGTCAAAAATATGTGCCTATATACAGGATGCATATATCTGTTAGATTTAACCCCCTCTTGGTGGAGGAAAAGTAAATACCCCCCCCCCGTCGGTGGCCCCCAGCCTGTGTACTTGTGTGCATGTCTACCGGTTTCTCACGTGAGAATTATCAGCATCACCAATAGGTTATTATTCTTTCAAAAAAATCCCCCCCATCATGCAAGTAACAGCACAGCTGTTGTGTGTTCAAACTGGCCACTTGTTAAAATCTCACTCTGTGTGTTGCAAAAAAAAAGGTCCCTGCCCTGCCCTGCCCTGCTCTGACTGAGCAGAGTACCCTTCCCTTCCCTTTTGTAATGCAAATCGCAGTTGACGATTCCCACCCCCACCTCAGCATGGCTCAGCCTCAGTACGGTGAGGTCTGATGCCACTCCAGCGGGCAGTGGTGGGGAGTGGGGCATTCACTGAGCTGATGATACTGACTGTTGATAGTGACAAGTTCATTGGAACTAATCCTCCCCTCCCCTCACAATTTTGCTAATCTCCTCCCCTTCCCCTCCATCCTAGCCACATAGCCTTAGCCTAGACATAGACATAGCCCAGTGTCTCTCCGGCGGCACCCACAGGGAAAGGGTGAAGATGAAGCAGGTAGTCAGTAACCCCTCCCCACCCTTCCTTCATAGCTTTCGATCACAGTCTAGAAAGACAATCAAACATAAGACTTCTTCCCATTCCCATCCCATAGAAAGTTTGGAAGGCTAGTGCAATTTTAGTGACTATAAGTAGCTTAAAATTATGTTAATTTACAGTGATTTTTATTTTTTAAAGAAAAGGACTACGTTAAGTTTTTATTGAGGCAGGAGAGCAGAAGTGCCATGCCACCCCTGGGCACGCAACACGCTTCATGCAGTCCTTATGACTTATGAAGTCTGAAGCTGCCGCTGCCACCGCCGGCTTGCATGTGCAGAGCAGCAGCAGACTAGTCACAGCAGACAAGCTAGTCTGCTCTGCATATAGCTAGCAGCCCATATTTTTATTTTATGATATGGCAAACCATCAGGCCACTGTGGTCTCGTGGTTATTATGCTGCCAGCTGAAGGAGCTGTAGTGAGAGACCAAGCTTCAAGTCTCCTATCTGCCTTTTTCCTCAGCAACTGTTTTGAAGTTAGAAGTTTAATTTAAGTGACTATAAGTACCAGAAATGCTAATTTACAGTGTTTTTATTTTTAAAAAGGGATACTTTAAAATTTTATTGATCCAGGAGATCCGCACATGTGTGAAAGCGGGTAGCTGGGGATTGCCTCAGCTCCGTCCCCCGAGCTCTTTAAAGTGCTCCCCGCAAGCAGTCTGGTGAAAAAAAAGAACCCAAAAAGCAAAAGGTGAAGGAGAAATGACTGGCAGGAACAAGAACAAGCAGAAAATCTCACAAGAGAATGCTCTAGAGAGATTCTGCAAGTGGAGCTCCACAGCACGCCCCAGAGAAGCTGACAGGCAGCTCAGCGAATCCAGCATGGCCGGGGAAGAGCGCAAAATTGACCAGAGGTCAATTTCCTCAGATTCAGAGGCAGGGAGCGAGGCAGGCAAGTCACTTTATAGACTATTATTGCAAATGAAAAAGGAACTGAGGGCAGATATGAAAAAAATAAAAACCTCGGTGGATGAGGGTAACAGGAAGCTGGAGGGCTTAGCAATGCGGATTGAAGTGACAGAGGGGAGAATATTGGCGGTAGAAGTTCAGGCCCTGAATGCAAACCAGCAGCTCACAGAGCTAAAAAAAACAACTGAACTCTTAAGAGAAAAATGTGAAGACCTAGAAAATAGGTCACGCAGAGGAAACCTGCATTTCACTGGGATCAGTGAGACAGGGGGAGCAGAAGGGGCAAGTCATATGATCAGAAACCTGCTCAGAGAGAACTTTCCAGAGAAGGAACAATTCCACGTGGCAACTATAGATAGGGCCCACAGAGTGGGGCCCCTTAGAGTGGGAAACACAGCCCCCCCTCACCCCATAATTGTCAAATTCACTGATTTCCAGTTAAAAGAGCAGATTTTATGGCAGGCATGTAAAAAGCAGAAGCTCACATTTAATCCGAAAATTGTGAAGATTCAGCCTGACTATGCCTCTGACACAATGAAAAAAAGGCTTAAATGGTCCAGATATTTTCCTGTACTAATAGGAAAGAACCTGATGCCAAGATTGATCTTTCCTGCACGAATGATGATCACGACTGAAGGGAAAAAGAAGATCTTTACAAATACAGAGGACATGGATGCCTTCCTAGCCTCTTTGCCTGCAGCAGCAAACAATCAGGCAAATGGGCAACAATCTTGTTAAGGTTAATATTGTTAAACTGCTAATCTGGAAGAAAAATAATAATAATGTTTTGGGTTCTTAAAAGTTGTTTGTGGGGTATGAAATATGTAGGGATTTAAATAAGTTAGAAAGAGCAAAGGTGGGGGGGACAGATGGAGCACAAATGTGTTTCATCAGAAGGCAAGTAGCCCCCAGAGGATCTCCAAGGAGGAGGGAGAGGTTTGTTAGGGTGAGGGGGGGGGAAGGGAGGGGGAGGAAAAAAGGGTGAAGGGGGGATGTCGAACCGATAATCATCCAGGTCCTAAAAGTAAAAAAAAGGATAGCAAGCGAGGAAACAAAAGTAGATTGGAACTGTGTAAAACAAAAAGCCATGAAAGGAAAGATAAACTTAAAATCAAAAAGGAAGTAAATGGGATAAGCGACCCCTCTTGGGAAAAAACTGCACCTGATTCAATAAAGATAAAGGCCTCTATACATGGGGGAAATTAAGACTTTAACTTTAAATGTCAGGGGCCTCAATTCCCCTCAAAAGAGGAGAAGGGTAAGGGATCTGTTAGAGAATCTACAAATTGATGTTTTCTTCATTCAGGAGTCACACCTCATGAAAAAGGATGTACAAAGGTTTGCCAACAGAGGCATAGACAGTCTATATGCTTCTTGTGCTTGTAAGAAAAAAGTTGGTGTTATGATTGGGTTTAAAAAGAACAGGACATTCAAACTTGATAAGATGATAAAGGATAAGGAAGGGAGATTCCTATTCTTGACAGGGGAGTTAGATGACACCTTGGTCACCCTAGTTAATATATATGCGCCAAACGAAGGAAAAGCAGCCTTTTTTCAGAAATATCTGCAACTAGTGGTAGATAATGCGAAAGGGACATTAATCGTACAGGGTGATTTTAATACTTCTCTCTCTGATCTCGATCACTCAAGAGTCGGGCTGTAGCAGCATGCCGCAGTGGCACCTATTACCGATGGAAACCCCTATTCCGCACATCGTGGCACGGGTCGGCAGAGGCAGCTTTCCGAGGGCTGTGGCTGCGGTTTGTCGCTAATGGTGCCGCGGCATCGAAGCTGGCGAATGGAAGCGAAACTTTTGCGGATTCCAATAATAAGCGGTGCCAACTCCCCTTTCCGTGGTCCGCAGA
>QEPC01013609.1:293132-304783 GCA_003113815.1 Sphenodon punctatus
TTTGGACAAAAAACTTTTCTTTGCAGATCTTTACATAAAAAAACAATTTGAAAAATAATAAAAACACCTTTCCTTCAACTCCCAACAAGAACATGTTGCACATGCATGTAGGTATTGAGAAGAACGAGCGGTTACTGTGGTACAAAGAGACACACACAGACAGCAGCACAGCACCAGAAGCAGTCGGCGACAGCGTCACAGCGTCACAGCACAGCGCTGCAGCGGCAGCACAAAATAGTCATACTCCCTTCGCGGAACTGCGATAAGCGCTCATGGTTGTGTCTTATATATTAAATTGGTGGAACGTGGGAAAAGACCACTGATTTTATACGACAATGGTAACGATCAAGAAATCGGCTAAACACATACATGCCGCATCTGCGAATTCTTGTAGTGAAAGAAACGCAGAATCGTAGAGTACCGTGCGGAATTCTGCGAGGCGCAACGTGAGATGCCGAGGTTTAGGAATGGAATCGCGGTGCGGTAACAGCTGCTGCCGCAGCAGCCCTACTCAAGAGTAGGCGAACCTGGAAGCTTTCAAAAGGGGTTGGCAAACCTAGTGCAGTCATTAGGATGGACGGAAGTCTGGAGACATATGAATGGTAAAACAAAGGACTTCACGTTTTATTCACATATGCGTAACAGTTATACCAGAATAGATTTAGTTTTCCTGGCAAACACAGACATACATAGATGCCTGAAGTCATTCATTCATCCAGCAATTTTTTCAGATCACAATGCAGTGATCACTTCCCTGAGGTTAGGGGCTGTAAGCAGAGAAAGGATCAGAACATGGAGGCTAAGGAGAGATATACTTAAAAGTGACAAAAATAAGGAGCAAATACAAAAAGAATTGCTAGAATATTTTGAATTCAATGAGGATTCTGTCTCCTCACCAGCAATTCTCTGGGAAGCAGCCAAGGCTGTTATAAGAGGGAAATTGATTGCAATGCAGATCAAAATTTCCAGAGAAAAGAGGCAAGTAGATAAGGAATGGTATGCAAAACTACAGAGGTTGGAAGCCCAAAATAAAGCAACCCCAACAAAAAATTTAAAAAAAGAAATTAGCAAAATTAAGGATATAATTAATGGAATAGAGTTGGAGAGGGTCAAAGGCCAAATTCACAGAATGAGTTTATACTTTTTTGAAGGAAGCAACAAAGCAGGAAAGCTGCTTGCTAACATAATAAAAACAAAGCAGAGAAGGGCGCACATAACAAAGGTGATAAATAACGAGGGGGATGTGGTTAAAGAACCAGAGAAGATTCAGGAGGCTTTTTTAGATTTTTACAAAAAGATTTACACCACACAAAACCCAGATGAAGAAGAAATTCATGACTTTATAGATAAAATAGAAAACCCAAAAATAAATGAAGATCAAAGGGCCTTTTTAAACAACAATATTACTAACCAAGAAGTGCAGGAAGCTATAGCAGATACCAAAAAATTAAAGCAAATGGACCAGATGGCTTCCCTAACAAATTCTACAAAACATTTACAAAGGTGCTAGTCCCTAGGTTGACAAGTGTATTTAACAATATGCTACTAACTAGGGAAATGCCACAGAACTTTTATAAGGCAGTGATTTCATTGATCCCCAAGCCAGGTAGGCCACAGGAGCAGTGTGGGAGCTATAGGTCAATTTCTCTGCTTAACACAGACTATAAAATCTTTGCAAAAATTCTGGCTAACAGACTGAGAGCAATAATTCTGGAAATAATTCATAAAGATCAGACAGGATTTATTCCCGGCAGGCAGGGGAGAGAATGTGCGTAAGACAGTTAATATAATATATGCATTAAAGAAACAAAGGGAAGTGGGCATGATTATATCAGCGGATGCTGAAAAGGTCTTTGATTTTTCCAAAACCAAATTTTTGTTTAACTGCATGAATAAAATGGGATTCCAAGGGAACTTTATGACCTAGTTGAAAGCAATTTATAAGGAGCCAGTTTCAAGGTTAATAGTAAATGGAGAGCTGACAGACAGCTTCAGACTGGGAAGAGGAACAAGACAAGGCTGCCCCTTATCGCCACTACTTTTTAATCTGTCATTAGAAGTATTAGCCAATGCAATTAGACAGAACAACCTAATAAAAGGGGTAAAAATTGGGGACAATGTCCAAAAGTTAGCATTATATGCAGATGACCTGCTGTTATATGTAACTAAACCAGAAAGCTCCCTTCCAGAACTTTTAAAAGTAATTGATCAATTTGGGAAAGTATCTGGTTACAAGGTTAATAAAGGGAAATCTTTTGCAATGATTTTTGGCCAGAATCTTGAACAAGAACAGCACTTGACAAAATTATCACCTTTCCCGACCATTGAAAAAGGCATAAAATACTTAGGTGTGATCATTCCTAAGAATTTAAAAGAACTATACTCTGCAAATTTTGCCCCACTAATTAAAAAATTAAAGAAAGAAGTCAGCCCATGGCATGATATGATGATATCATGGATGGGCAGGGTTAATTTATTTAAAATTATGATAGTCCCTAAAATTCTTTATACGAAGATGGCTCTTCCTATACCCCTCCCTGAAGAATTTTTCAAGGAGATAGATATATTGATTAAGGATTTAATCTGGAACGGAAGGAAACCAAGAATTAAGAAGGCGGCTATTATGAGGCCTAAAGACAAAGGGGGAATAAACTTTCCAGACATGAAATTATACCATAAAGCGGCAGCACTGTGTGCTATGCCAGAATGGTACCAAGAAACGAAGGGTGAAAACAGACATGACGCTAACCACCCTTTAACCACCCTTGGTGGTTATTTATGCATGTTGCAGGGCTGTATTGGTGCCCTATGCAGCCCTGAAATATGCATAAATAACCACCAAGGGTGGTTAAAGGGTGGTTAGCATCATGTCTGTTTTCACCTAAACTCTTCAGATTGGGTAAAGCTGGAAAAGTCTCTGCTTCAGGTCCAAACCTTAAAGGATTTGATTGTAGATAGAGATAAATTGAATAAACAGGAGAGGGGAGAGCATCCTTTTGCAGGCATGCTGATAAAAATCTGGAATGAGAGTCAAAGGAAACTAGGAACCAAGTTAGGGACATCATCATACTGATTCATTATATGTCAGAGAGCTGAACCTGGCTGGTGGATTAAGGAAAAAATTAAGAGAGGTAGGACTGTCCAGAGTGCAACAACTTTTTGACAAGGGGAAGTTTATAACAATACAAAAAATGGAGAATTTGGTAAGGGATAAAGTTGACTGTCTCCAATTTCTACAGATGAAAAGTGTTTACACCTCCGCAGACAAAAAATATTGGAGCAGGGAACCATTTAAGTTGGAAGAGCTTTTATTAAAAAAAAGCAAAGCAGCAGGGAGACTTGGGAAAATGTATAAAGAATTGAAGAGGTGCAACTACAAGAAGAGGGTAACATACATAGAGAGGTGGGAGAAGGACCTAAAATTGAATATAGGAGAATTGGAGGGAAAAAAGATCTGGGGTCACATGCATAACTGTGCTTCCTCAATGGAGGTTAAAGAAATACAAATAAAGCTAACAACCAGATTTTATTTGACCCCAATGAGATTAAAATATATGGGCACAGAGGGAAAGGGAATCTGCTGGAAAGGATGTGGGGAGCAAGTGGATTATGTTCATTGCTGGTGGAAATGCAGCAGGGTTAACTGGTTTGGGGGGAAAATATGGAAAACAGCCAACAAAATAACAGGAGGGTTAATCCCTTTCAAGCCAGAAATAGCTTTGTTGGGCCTGTTCCCAGGTGGACCAAAAATTAAAGAATATCAGAGCTCGATAAAGATTTTATTTCTGGCAGCGTTGAACATAATAGCCAAGCACTGGAAATCAGAAGAGGAATTATCAGAAGGAGAATGGACTCAGAGAATATGGTACCTTTTCAGTATGGAAAAGCTTCAAGCCAAAATACACAGTGAGGAAGCAGATTTTAAAAAGGTATGGACGCCAATCATTTGCGCACTGGAAAACAAGTCTCCACAAGATGAAGATATTGTTAAACTGATTGACAATTAGGGCGGTAGTCAGCCAACCAAGAAACTTACCAAGGAACAAGTAGGAAGAGATGAACATTTGGTAATGAAGGTGTGAAAGGGACATGGATGATAATAGGTAGTTCCAAATATATGTAAACTGTTTATTGTTTTTTTTAATTTATTTATTTTGTGTTTGTTATCAGTATTGAAATATCACTGTCAAACAATATATATGTAAGGGAAATGTACATTGTAAGAAGTGACAGTGGCAAGTTTATTGATGTTGGTTAAACATGGAAAATAAAATCAAAATAAAAACTTAAAACAAAAATAATAAAAAATTATTGATCCAGGAGAGCAGCAGCGCTGCTTCTGCCACTGCTGCACCACTAGGCAAGGGTCTGGGAGTGAGTGAGTGAGTGAGTGCTGAGGGACACACCCATCATCAATCATCATCATCATCATCATCATCATCACCGTGCTGCGTGTTCAGCTGAGAGACTGAGGGTGTCTTCAGACGTTACGAGATCACGGTGAACCATGGTGAATACCCACCTGTGGTCACCGTGTCTCAAATGTCTGTTTGCGGCGCGCCAGATGTTCGCCACGGTCAATATCCACATGGGGTCCGTTTGAAGCACGCTTCCCGGGCTAGCTGGGGGAAGGTCCCGGGAAGCGTGGTGAAACGGACCCCGGGCCGGGACCAACGAAAAGTCACGTCTGGCCGCGCGCCACGGCCCGGGATCCCCGGCGGGATCCCGGGCCACGGCGCTTCCGGCCCGATGCGGCGCCCGCAATGGCCCCGCCGCCCGCCCGTCTCCTCGGAGGGCGGGTAGCGGGGTGCGTGGAGGGGGCGGGGCCGTGCGGCCGCACGTTGCGCCGCACGGCCCCTCCCACTTTTCCCGCCAGGATCCCCCGGCACGTCTGTTGTGCCGTTACGGGGTGACCCCGGCGGGGAACGAAGCCGGTGGTTCCGGTACGGGGCCAAAGGGCCCCGTATCGTCTGAAATCACCCTGAGTGTGAGACAGAGTCAGAGTCTAGACTGAGCGACTGACAGAAGTTGAACTTGAGTTGAGTTGACTTGTTGAGAAGTCAGTTCGTTGTTTGGGTTGGTAATCAATAGAATTCATTCAGTTGTACCCATATAATTTGCCTTTTTAAGCAACAGTCCCCCCCAAATACAGATCATCCACTGGCAGTCAGACACACCACTTTTTAAAGAGCAAACTCAAGGGAGCATAGATGATGGGGGCATTTATTCAAGGATAGTGTGGGATCTGTACACACACACTCACTATTTTGCTGATCCCAGGATAGCCCACTCTCATGATTTTTAATCCAAAGTCTAATACAATCAAGACAGAGATTTTTGGGTGTAACAGTATTTGAAGGATGAGGACCAATTGGCAGAAGAACCCCCAAATTGTTTATTTCTAGAAATAAGACCATTTGTCTTTTTGGACATTCACCTTTTTTGGACTTACCAGCTTGCCACCTGCTGGAGCCTGCTGCGCTGTCCTCCCTGCCGCCCCGCTGAGCTCAGTTGCCCCAGCCACCGCTGCTGATTCCCTGCCACTTTCCACCTGTGGGGAAAAGAACAGCTTCATTAGAGGTGACTTTGGGGGCAGGGGGCGGGCACGGGAGCCAGTGCACCTGGTTGGGTGTCCTAGCGTGACCCCGTGACCCACACCCGGAAGTGACCTTGGGGGGCACAAAAGTAGCCACCTGCAGCTCTGCTGCAGGCCACAAGACGAGAGGATACGAGCCAAAGGGCCGCGTCCAAAGGGTGCAGCCCTTTGGGTATCGCAGGGGGTGCAGGAAGCCAGTATGCCGGCAAGTCACTTGTGTATTTTAAGGGGAGAGCGGGGTGGGGTGGGAGGGGAGGCATTCCCCCATAGTGAGAGTATGGGGACTGCCTTGGAGGGTTGGGGAGGGGGAGGGAAAGGGTTCGGGGAGGGGGGGAGTTGTCTCCGGCTCGGACCCATGGTGACAGCATGGGAATGGACCTGGATCTCTGTGGCAGGGGGAGCTGGGGTGGGTGGGGGTGATGCAGGCCTCTGGTGGCAGCATGAGGTCTGGCTGAAAGGGGGGGAGATGGGATTAGGGGAGAGAAAATTGTGGTAAGGTCTCTGGTGCCAACCCCTGGTGGCATCAGGGGAAGCAATTAGTGGCGCGGCTGGGGGAAGGGGGGGGGACATGGGGTCCGGAGGCAGGGTGGGCAGCCCAGAGGCTGGGGTCAGGATGTAGTAGACAGGGGGGAAAGGAGCGACTATAGGAGTGGTTCTGGGGCAAGCACTTTATGGTCCAAGGGGGCAGGTGACTCGTCCTCCCAGGGAACCAAAGTACCTGGTGGAGGTCAGGAGGGTCACCCCCCCCACCAAGGATGAGGATGGGTCAGGGTCCAGGGTCCACCTGTGGCGGGCTGATGCTGTTGAACGCAAGGTCTGTAGTGAACAAGGTCCCAGTTGCCCGGGATCTTATCCTGGATGGGGCAGCAGACCTTGCGTGCATCACGGAAACCTGGCTGGACGAGGGGGCTGGACCTGTTCTGGTGGACCTCGTGCTGGCCGGGTATGTTGTGCAGCACCAGCCTCATATAGGGGGCCAGGGGGGAGGTGTAGCTATCATTTTTAAGGAGGACTGGCCAGTTAGCAGATATCCAGTCCAGGAGATTCCAGGTGTGGAGGCCCTCCATGTGGTGTTTTATTTGGCTGGGGGCAAGCTTGGGGTGCTGCTGGTATACTGGGCCCCTTTATGTCTGGCGGCATCTCTTGCCGCTCTAGCAGAGCTGGCCTCGGAGGTAGTGTTGAACTCCCCCAGGACCGTGGTCCTTGGGGACTTCAGCACTCATGTCGATGCTGGCCTTGTAGGAGCGGAGTGGGAGTTCATGGCTGCCATGGCAACCATGGACTTGTCCCAAGTGGTCAACTGCCTGACTCATGTGGGGGAGACATATCCTTGACCTGGTCTTGTATTCTGGCCTTGAGGCTGGTAATCCATTAGTGGGGGTTGTGAGATCTATGCCCTTGTCATGGATGGACCTAATGGTCTCCTGCAGGCCAGCCTCTTAGCGCACCCCCTCCAGAAGGGGAATGGACCAGTTAGGTTGGTCCGCCCTCAGAGGCTGATGGAACCGCAGTGGTTCCAGGAGGCTCTGAGGGAATTAACCCTGGACCCGGACAGCCACTCTGTTGATGTGCTGGTACAGCATTGGAACACCTTGCTGAGGGAGGCCATAGACAGGGTGGCTCCAAGACATCCCCTGCCTCCATCTAATCACCGCAGGGCCCCTTGGTTTACCGAGGGGCTGCGCGGTGTATGAAGCGGGTAGGCAGGAGACTAGAGCAACACTGGCATTGGACTCACTCTGAATCTGATTATCTGACTGATTTCTCCATAGGACCCATTTGTGGTCATATGTTGATGCTGTGCGGACAGCAAAGATGGAATTCCGTGTGGTGTGGGGGCTGGTCAGTCCGGCCCCCCTCCACCTGGACGGGGACTTGTCCCAGGCCTGCTGTGAGAAGTTTGCCATCTACTTTGCAGACAAGATCGCTCAGATCCAGTTTAATTTCGACACCAGGTTGGATGCAGTAGATGAGGAGCGTGAGTTTATGGAAGCACCATCTGGTCGATCATTCTGGGAGGAGTTTCAGGAAGTGAAGCCGGTTGATGCGATGGATGTCTTGGGGTCTGTTCGAGCCACAAGCTGTGAATTAGATCTGTGCCCATCCTGGTTGGTGAAAGCCTCCAGAGAGACATTGGGGTCGGTTCTGGAGAAGGTGGTTAATGCGTCCCTTCGGCAGGGGAGGTTGTCGCCCAGTCTCAAGGAGGCTGTGGTGCGCCCCCTGCTGAAGAAGTCTTCATTGGATGTGGACGCACTCGCCAGTTACTGTCCTGTCGCTAATCTTCCCTTTTTAGGGGAGGTTATTGAACGCGCAGTGGCTCTGCAGCTCCAGGTGCATTTGGACCATATTGGTTTCCTTGACCCTTTTCAGTCTGGGTTCCGCTCCGGCTATGGTACGGAGACGGTGATGGTGGCTTTGGTGGACGATCTCCGCCGGGAGATGGATGCAGGATGTTCTACATTCTTGATCCTGTTAGATCTCTCAGCCGCTTTTGATACTGTGGACCATGGGCTGCTGCTGAGATGGTGGCGAGACCTGGGGGGTCTGGACGGGACTTTCCTTGGGTGGTTTCGCTCATTCCTCTCGGAGAGAAGCCAGTGGGTGGTGCTGGAAGTTGAAACATTGAGCTCCCGGGCTTTGACCTACGGCATTCCGCAGGGTTCGATCCTGTCTATGATTTTGTTTAATGTGTATATGCAGCCCCTGGGGGAGATAGTGAGAGGGTTTGGGGTGCAATGTCACCAATATTCTGATGATACTCAGCTGTACCTCTCGTTTTCTACCAACCCAGGCCCTGCTGTCTCGATGCTTTCCCAATGTTTGGAGGCTGTGATGGATTGAATGCAGCAGAGCAGACTGAAGCTCAACCCCGATAAGATGGAGGTGATGGTGGCAGGTAGGACGAGGGAAGTGTCAGCCCCTCTGGTGGGGGTGGGGAGGGTCTGCCCTCCCGTAGCCCAACAGGTTCAGAGTCTGGGGGTGGTTTTGGATTCAGGCCTCCATCTGGATCGTCAGGTGGAGGCGGTGGCTAAAACCTCCTTTTGCCAGCTGTATCTAGTATGGAGGATGCGCCCATACATTTCTGGACCTGACCTGGCCACTCTTATTCACACCTTCATCACCTCGAGGCTAGACTATTGCAACGCACTCTACGTGGGGCTTCCCTTGGTTCTGGTTCAGAGGCTGCAGCTGGTGCAGAGTGTGGCGGCCCATCTCCTTACAGGGATGAGGCAGTGGGAGCATATAACACCTGTGCTCCGCACTCTGCACTGGCTGCCTATAGCGTACCAAGCCAGATTCAAGGTGCTGGTGTTGATTTATAAAGCCCTATACAGTCAGGGTCCCTCATACCTTGGGGACCGCCTCACCTTCCATTCCTCAGGGCAATCCCTGCGGTCTGCTGGGGGTACCTTTTTGGAGGTCGCCCGTGTTAATCCCTGTATAGAAATTTTTTTGAGGGCGGAATTACCTTTTAATTATTCTTATCTGATGATGTTTTTGTGAGTTTTTATTATTGTTTTACTTGTTGTGAGCCGCCCTGGGATGCTGTAGGCACGAGGGGGCGGCCAATAAAAATAAATAAATAAATAAATAAATAATTTCCTTTTTCTTGATATAGCAACTATTCTAATCCTGCTGCCAGCACATTAGGGATGGGCGAACGCAGTTCGGAAGTTTGGAGTTCGGACCAAACTCGACCAGTTCGGTCAACCGAACCAAACTTCCGAACCGAACTCGATTTTTGAACTGAACCGAATTTCCAAACTTGGCTCTGTTCGCCCATCCCTAAAAGATAATATTCCATTTAGTTCAATGGGGTTTGAATTTCTGAACTTTGTTCGGAAGTTTGGAGTTCAAACCGAACTTGAATAGTTTGGTCGGCCGAACCAAATTCCAAACCGAATTTCTGAACTTGGTTCTGTTTGCACATCCCTACAGCACTCTATATTTGATTGGAAAAAGGAAACTTCAATTTAAAATAATAATAATCTGATACACTGCACAGACTGCCATAAAGGCTTCTTCACACAACACTCTTAGAACCCGTATTCCGACTCACCTCTTGGCCATTTAAAGGTCCAGGTAATTTTTTGATCTTATTAATATTTTCTGGACATGACATATTCAAAGTGGTGACACTGCAACATGAATTCATATTAAAGAAAGCTATATAAGACATCCTAGATAAAAGATTTTTAAAATGTTTTTTAGAAATAACATGTAAAAAAAATTACTGTTGTACAAAAATAAATAGAAAATATTAACAATATACAAACTATGAAACAAAAAGATATTACAAAATTTGTACCACAGCAGCATCTTCATTTATTTGGCCTTGCCCTTCTACATTGAGAGCATCCACAGCATGCCTGATTGCCTTGACTTCCTCCATCACCTCAGCAATGTTGAGCTGTAGGGCAATATATTCTTGTCCACGCCGCTCATGTTTGGCTTCAAAGTTTTTTTCTGTCAATTAGGGGGTAGGGGGGGTATTAGATACAACATCAGATGCGATTTGTTAGGGTGGTGATCTTGTCATGGACAGACCATTATCTCCTTCAGGCCAGTCTTCTAGCGCACCCCCTCCAGAGGGGGAAGGGACCAGTTAGGATGGTCCGCCCTCGGAGGCTGATGGAACCCCAGTGGTTCCAAGAGGTCCTGAGGGAGTTAACCCTGGACCTGGATGGTCACTCTGTCGATGAGCTGGTCCAGCGTTGGAACAGCTTGCTGGGGGAGGCCATTGACAGGGTGGCTCCGAGACGCCCTCTGCCTCGGTCTCGTCACCTCAGGGCTCCTTGGTTTACCAAGGGACTGCAGTGTATGAAACGAGTGGGCAGGAGGCTGGAGCGATGCTGGCGTCGGACCCGTTCTGATTCCGACCATCTTCTCCATAGGGCCCATTTGTGGTCCTATGTTGAGGCTGTGAGGACAGCAAGGAAGGAGTTCCTTGCTGTCCTCATAGCGTCTTCAAAGTTACGCCCGGTGGAGCTGTTTCAGGTGGTGCAGGGGCTGGTTAGTCCAGTCTCCCTCCGCCTGGATGGGGCTTGTACCAGGCCCACTGTGAGGAGTTTGTCAACTACTTCGCAGACAAGATTGCTTGGATTCAGAGCGACTTTGATGCTGGATTAGGGGCAGTAGGGGGAGAGCACGAGGTTATGGAGGCCCCGTCCGGTCCAGCTTTGTGGGGAGAGTTTCAGGAAGTGACGCCGGCCAAGGCGGCGGATGTCTTGGGGTCTGTGAGAGCCACCTGTTGTGAACTCGATTCATGCCCATCCTGGTTGGTGAAAGCCTCCAGGGAGACGTTGGGGACGGTGCTAGCGAGGGTAGTGAATGCGTCCTTGCAGCAGGGGAGGTTGTCGCCCAGCCTCAAGGAGGCTGTGGTGCACCCCCGCTGAAGAAACCATCTTTGGACATGGATGCACTCGCCAGTTACCAACCTGTCTCTAACCTTCACTTTTTAGGGAAGGTTATTGAGCGGGCGGTGGCACTCCAGCTCCAGGTGCATCTGGATAGCATCGGTTTCCTAGACCCTTTTCAATCTGTGTTCTGCCCTGGCTATGGCACTGAGATGGCATTGGTGACCTTGGTCGACGACCTCCGCCAGGAGATGGATGCAGGATGTTCAACATTTCTCATCCTGCTCGATCTCTCGGTCACTTTTGACACCGTGGACCATGGGCTGCTGTTGAGGCAGCTGCATGACCTGGGGGGTCTGGACAGGACCGTTCTTGAGTACGTGTTGGCCACAGCCCTCCCTGCCAGTAACTTGGCCCCTGCTCCAGGGGCCCCCAGACCCATCCCGGTGGGTCCCGAGGCTAGGGTGGCAGCTTGTATGTGTTGGCCACAGCCCTCCTTGCCAGTAACTTTGCCCCTGCACCCAGACGGGGGTGCCGGGGCCAGAGTGGCTGCTTATGATTGCGGTAGAGCGACATCAGATTGTGAGATGGATGATGGACCCAGACCCATCCCGGTGGGTCCTGAGGCTAGGGTGGCAGCTTGTATGTGTTGGCCACAGCCCTCCCTGCCAGTAACTTTGCCCCTGCACCCAGACGGG
>QEPC01013609.1:320802-358063 GCA_003113815.1 Sphenodon punctatus
GCTCTAATCTACTAGCCCCCACTCCCCTCCCAGAGAAGAACCCAGCCCACCCCCCTGATCTAACCCACTAGCCCCCACCCTCTCTCACCGGGAGGAGCCAGACAACATTACCTCCTTCCACAACCCCTTAGGCCTCACACTGAACCAAGGGCCTATAACTTTACAATTCACAAATTATATCACATTCCAGATGGTCCACACAGGGACCCCCATTACTAGTAACATAACACTTAACCAACTCCATACTCACATTCCCCACCTAACCTATATCCCACTCAATCACCTCTCCCACAAAAACAGGATAAATCCCCCCTGTCACTGTCTTATCTCCCATCACCCCACAGAAAACCTTACCACCTCCACCCCCCTCTCACCAGGGGGAGGCAGTCCCACAAGACCCACATCACTAATTAATACCAAATCATCTGACTGTTCCCACTCTCCTAATTTCTTACCCAACCCTACCCACGACACCCCACCACAACATCTCTCCCCTTTCCCCTTTTCCACAACCCTCCCATAATCCCTCTCCAACATTCCCCTATCCTTAATCCCACAAAAAACTTCTCCTTCCTGCCCCCCTCCTCCCCTCTTCCTCCACTAACAAAAATTCAACCACCCCTCCCCCTATCTTCCCTCCCTCCTCCCCCCCACTCTCTATTCCAACAAACCTTTCCCCCCTCCCCTCTCCAAGCCCCTTCGGCTCACGGCCACCGGCTGGCGGCTGCCGGCACAGCCGGGCTTGCTTTAAATGCCTCACAGCACTTCCGGTACTCCGCGTGGGGGGGGGAGAGCAGGGAGGGGGCATAGAAGCTGTCCCAGTCCCCCTCACCTTCACACCTTCTCTCCACAGGTGCTCGACAGGACCCCTCCACCACAGGAACAGCAGGAGTGGTGACAGCAGCCGGGGAACAAACCCCCGATGGTAGATGCATGTTACTGTGTAGCACAGCCGGCGGGGCTTGCTTTAAATGCCTCCCGGCACTTCCGGTTCTTCGCGTGGGGGGGGAGGGCAGGGAGGGGGAATAGACGCTGTCCCAGTCCCCCTCACCTTCACCCCTTCTCTCCACAGGTGCCCGACAGGACCCCTCCACCACGGGAACAGCAGGAGCGGCGACAGCAGCCGGGGAACAAACCCCCGATAGTAGGTGCATGCTATTGTTCCACCGGGTGGAGACATCCTGGATCACGGTGTGCACCAGGGACCCTTGCTCAGCCTGCTTCTCCTGGAGGAGCTCGCTGCTCTTCACGCTCCGGTTGAAGAAGCCCACCAGCTTCCTCCCCCGCTCGACCAGGGAGCTGAGGGTGCCTGGCCCAATGCCTTTATCACCCAAGCCCAGAGCATCCTTCACCACCAGGTGGAGGGTGTGTGTGGCGCAAGGGATGCTCAGGAACCCCCCATCATGGACTGCCTTAAGGATATTGGCCGCGTTATCCGTGACCACACACCCCTTGGTGAAGGCCGCTCCTGGCGTGCGCCACTCCCTTACCATGGTGGCCAGGGCTGCCTCTAGTTTCCTCACAGTGTGGGAGTGGCCATAATTTGGGCCTGAAGCAGGGCCCACTTATACCCTGCTTCGGGTCCCCTCCTGCCACTGCCAAGCACTGCCTCTGTGTCCTGCCACCAGTGTGCCGTCACCGCCAGGTATGTGTGCTGTGCGTTTCTGGTGGACCACAGGTCTGTGATAAAGTGGACCATTGCCCCCCCAGCCCCTGAAAGCTGCTCCCTCACCCGCTCCTTCAAAGCCCTATAGAGCGGTGGGACCACAGTCTGACTCAGGGCGGAGCAGGAAGGCAGCTAAAAGTTGGGGGCCAGGAACCCAATCAGATGCTGGAAGCCCTTGTTCTCCACACTGGACAAGGGCTGGCCATCCAGGGCAATCATCTCGGCCACCAGGCGCTTGCCTTCATCCTGGAAGCCTGTGCCACGGCGCCCTGCCGATGGTCTCAACACATCCCCCCACCCCATCTCCTCCATGGTTGACTGACGGCACTGCTTGGGAGGCTCCTGGTGTTGTTCTGCCCCCATGCTGCTCCTGCTGGTAGAGGCAGCAGCAGTTGGTGCAGGACGCTGGCCCTGAGCCGGGCAACTGACTGCTGGAGTTGGGAACCCGCTGAAATCTACTTCCCCTGCTTTCCCACTCATCAACACAGCACTGTGGCATGCCTTGAGGTGCCTGGCCATTGCGGTTGTGCCAAGGTTGGCAAGCACCTGCCCGCACTTCACTACCTTTTTGCAGAGTGTGCACTGCACCTCTCTGGGATCATCTGCCCGCACCGGCTTAAAATGATCCCAGACAGAGGATTTTTTTCCCCTCCTGCCTTCTTGCCTGCCCTGGCAGACGCACTGCTGCCAGCGCTGCTGGGAGGGGGAGGACTTTGTGGCACTGGTGATGCAGCTCTGGGAGGAGGGTCATACATCGCCTTGTGTACAGAGATCTCCTCTGCAGCACTAGTGTCTGGCTCTTCCTCACTGTCCCCGGAGATCATGGTGATGTCCTGTGAAGGGGAGTACTGGGACCCTGAGGCTAGACTGCCCATGCCCGCCATGCTGCTGGCACACTCCCTGTGCCCCCCTCTGTAGCTGCTAGTGCTGCTGCTGCTGCTGCTCCTCTCCCTAGTAATGGCTTTGCCCTGGGAGCGGGTCCTGCCTCTAGCAGCCGGGGTGGGATCCACCAGCTCTGGACTGCTGGGAATTGCCTTGACTGTGGGGGACATTGGTGGCCCTGGAGGAACATAGGTAGAAGCTGCCCCAGCACCTGCTCCAGCACCACCCTCAGCAGAGACAGATGCAGCCTGAGCCTCTTATCCTTCAGGCCTTCCAGTGCTCTGCGTGTCAGTGGAGGGCACTGCTGGGAGGCGATGCAGAGCAGCCTCTTGCCCTAAAGCAGGCCTGCTGTTTTTTTTTGGGGGGGATGCGCTCTGTCTCTGGCTACTGCTGATGCTGCCTGCTGCCGCTCCCCGTGCATGGCCCTGCCCACCTCTGGCATGTGCCCCATTGCCTCCCCTACGGGCACGGGCAGCAGACCGGCCTCTCCTTCCCTTTTCCATTTCTTTTCTCCCTCAAAAATAATGTTTTTATATTGTTTTTTTAAATTTTCTTTTATTTTTTTATGTAATTTTTAAAATCTAATATTATCTATCTATCTATCTATCTATCTACACTAAATCTATCTGCTATAACTATTCTAAATGCTATCAACTATTAACTAAATGGATTATCTATCACAAAGGCATATATATATATATATATTTCATAAATATATATGGTATGGGGGGGAATCACAAACAACACAAGGAGGGGTACAAAACTGAAATGAAACCTAGATTAATCTAATAATCCTACTCTAAATGAATAAAAAAAAACAGGGGAAGGGAAGGGAATCCGGGATGGAATATGGGAGAGGGAAAGAATTCAATGGGGGTGGTGGAGGGAGGAATATTGAGCACAGGGAACATAGGGAGGGAGAAACCCACAAAATAACAACTAAATCTATCTAAGGTAAGCTAAATAAATGGAGGTAGATGGGTTGGATGGGTGAAATAGGAGGAGGATTAATGGACTGAGAACAAGAACTGCTGGGAGAGAGGATGGAGCCTTCTGAAACACCTGCTGTTCAAGAACAGTGACTAGCTCAGAAGGTATTGGGAAGGGGGGAGGCAGAAAGTTTTGTTTCTTGCTGCGCCCGCCTCAAATCAAGCCCCATTGGCTCCGTGCAGCCTAGCCCGTGGCCAATCGCAGACTGCCAAGCCAGTGGTCTGAGGCAAAAAGAGATGGTGATTCGGCACTGGCTGCTACTCCAAGCCCCCTCCACCCCTGGTGCCTGGAAGTCTGCTCCTAGATGAGTCAGATGACTTCCCCCTCCCTGCTACATTTGGCCTTTCAGTGACCTGACAACAACAGAGTGACAGTAGACCATGTTTTAGCCACCCGAACACAACCAAACACGATCCGAACTGACCAAACTGTTCGCCCATTTCACCGTTCAGTTTTCGGTTCTGTTCGGTATGTACACCATTTCGCCATTTGGTGTTCGGTTCTGTTTGGTATGTTTGCGTTCGGGTTAGTGTTCACGTTCGGTAGTCCGAACAGGCCAAGTTCGGGCCAAACACTGAACTTCCAAACCGCGTTCGCCCATCCCTAGTAGCAGCAACAGCAGTAGCAGCAGCAGCATCTATAGGGGACACAGGGAGAGTGGCAGCATGGGCACTGGCAGTCGATCAGCCTCATGTTCCCAGTACTCCCTTTCGCGGGACATATCTCAGATTGAGGGCAGCGAGGCAGACACTAGTCCCATGGAGGAGATGTCTGGTGCTGAGGCGATGGCTGTCCCTCTGAGAGCTGTGTCACCACCATGTTCTGCCCCTCCCAGCAGTGCTGTCAGTGGTGTGTCACCCGGTGCGGACTAGAAGGCAGGAAGGGGCAAAAGAACCTTTTTCTGGGCACATTTGAAGCTGGTGTTGGCGGATGATCCGAGGGATGTGCAGTGCACTGTGTGCAATAAGGTGCTAAAGCATAGGCAGGTGCTCACCAACCTTGGAACAATTGCCATAGTGAGGCAGATGAAGTCATGCCACAGCGCTCTGATGACCCTCAAGGCCTAGTAGAGGCCTGAAGTGCTCCGCAGCACTGCCGGAGCGGACTCACTGCCGCTGGTGGAACCAGGGCCAGAGCCTGACCTACCTGGTAGTGCCGGGGCTATGACCCTGGGCCCAGCAGTGGCAGCGGAGCACTTCAGGCCTCTACTAGTACCTGCTACCACCTATCACATGATTGAATGAAGTGTGCCCAACCAAACACTAATTCTAGGGACATCATTCAGCTCCCATAGGCTGTCATTCCGCTGTACCTGAAGCAGTCAAGTCCATCCCAGAAACCATCAAGGAGATTCTGGGACCATCATTCCAGTCACGGGGGGCTCTCATTCCATTCCACTGTATCCAGAAGCAGTCACTTTAGTTCCGAGATCTATCTGGGTGCTGCCACTGCTCGTGCCTGATTGGCCAGTGGTCACCGGTGCCTGCACGCCAGCCTGCCCCCCCACCAGCCTACTCCTCCACACCCACCCATGGATGCCCACTGAAGCTGCTGAAAGAGCCCCTCTGACCACCAGCACCCGCCACCTGCTGCCCACTGTCAAAGAGCCTCTCTCTCTTTCTCTCTGGCATACCCACACAGACACAAGCCCTGCCCCTCCTGGGGGGCTGTCTTCAAGTTGAGACCCTGTTACTGGCACATCTTGGGGCTAATACGTTATTACATGTCCTGCGGCTGTCAGGTAGGGATCTGACAAGCTGAGATTCTGCCAACTGCCAGAACTTCAGCACAGAGGGATAAAAGATTGGGCAGGACAAATAAAGCTTGTAACAACAAATATAACTTTTATAAAAACTTTTTCAACCACAACAGCAATCAACAACACACAACTTTATAAAATCCAAATCAAACATTAATATATATAAAACAAAAGGAAACTTAGGGGTCTACTAGTCTTTTGGCCTGTCCCCTGGAATGTGGTGGAAAGGCAAAAGGGGTGCGTGGGACCTAGGGGAGGGCATCACATCCTCCTCCATCTGGTAGCCATTTTGGTGTGCAAAGTCCACGGCCCCTGCCACGGCTGCCTGCCACTTGGAGACTGACTGGCGGTAGAGTTCCAGGTCAGCAATCTCAGTATGGAGGTACAGGGAGTACGCCTCCACCTTGTTCTCCTGTACCTCAACCTCCTGGAACCGTTCCACTAGGGATGGGTGAAGAGGTTGCAGTTTGGGTTTGGCCATTCGGTTCAGCCCGATTTGGTTCACCCATTTGGTTTGGCCATTCAGTCCGTTTGCTGCATTCGGGTTCGGCCATTCGGTTCAGCTGTGTTCGGTTCAGTTTGGGTGTTCAGAAAAAGGCTCTCTGTGCAAGAAATGATGGCCCCAGACCGTGGGTCCTGGGACTAGAGTGGCAGCTTCTAGATACATATTGGCCACAGCCCTCCCTGCCTGTAACTTGGCCCGTGACTGTTTCTTGATGCTTAGGAATGACATCGCCTCTGTGTGAGAAATGATGGATCCAAACCTATGATGGTGGGTCCTGGGGCTAGAGTGGAAGCTTCTAGATACATATTGGCCACAGCTCTCCCTGCCTGTAACTTGGCCCCAGAACCCTGATGGCGGGTCCTGGGGCTGGAGTGGCTGTTTCTTGGTGCAGTGGAATGACATTGCCTCTGTGTGAGGAATGATGGCCCCAGACCCATGACGGTGGGTCCTGGGACTAGAGTGGCAGCTTCTAGATACATATTGGCCACAGCCTTCCGTGCCCCAGAACCCTGAAGGTGGGTCCTGGGGCTGAAGTGGCTGTTTTTTATATATATATCTATATATATATATCTATCTCTACACTAAATCTAACTGCTATTAACTATTCTAAACCTATTGAACTAAATGGAATGTCCTAATAATTAACTACAAAGGACTTGTCCTACAAACACACTGTATCTCTATCTATCTCTATAAGTAAGCTAACTACTATGTATATCTATCTAGTAACTTTCTATCTAATAACTATCTATCTATATATGCAATATTACACAGGGGGAAACACAAAGAACACAGGGAGGGGTACAAAACTGAAATGAAAATCAATCTAATAATATTCCTACTCTAAATAAATCCAAAACTTAAAACAGGGGAAGGGAATCAGGGATGGAATAAGAGGGAGAAGGGAAAGGATTGACTGGAGGGGGGAGGGAGGAAGGAAGATTGAACACAGGAAACACAGGGAGGGGTAAAAACAAAAAACAACACCTAAATCTATCTAATATAATCTAAATAAATGATAATATGGAGGTAACTGGGGTGGATGGGTGAAATAGGAGGAGGATGGCAATAGATTAGGAATAGGATGGAAGAAAAACTGCTGGGAGAGAGGGAGCCTTCTGAAACGTCTGCTGTTCAGGAACAGTGACTAGCTCAGAAAGTGTTGGGAAGGGAGGAGGCAATCAGTTTTGTTTCTTGCGCCCACCTCACTGCAAGCCCCATTGGCTCCATGCAGCCTAGCCCGTGGCCAATCGCAGACTGCGAAGCCAGCGGTCTGAGGCAAAAAGGGATGGTGATTCGGCAGGCTGGCTGCTACTCCAAGCCTCTTGCACCCCTGGTGCCTGGTAGTCTGCTCCTCAGCTGACTCCCCCTCCCTGTCATGTTTGACCTTCCAGTGACACTTTTTTTGCCACACAAACTCACCCGAACGTGATCCGAACTGACCGAACTGTTCGGTCATTTCGACGTTCAGATCTAGTTCAGTTCAGTCAGTTTGTGTTCGGATTGTGGTTCGGATTCGATCGTCTGAACAGACCGAGTTTGAGCTGAACTCTGAACTTCCAAACTGCATTTGCCCATCCCTACATTCCACCATTCGCATCTCTATTGTCAGGGCTTGCAGCCTTAGCCTGTCCATGAACTCCTGGGTCGGCCTCTCGACTTGGGCCCGAAAAGTCCTTGTCATTTTGAGATTCCTCCTGGGGGGACTCCTAAGCGGAGCTGAAGGAGGGGGAAGGCCTGTGATGGCAGTGCTTCTGACGTGCCTTCCCCCCCTTCTTCTGGTGATGTTCCTCCATGCTGGAGTCCCGCTGCACACCTTCTCTCCGTGGACGTTCTCAATGTGGATAATTAGGTCCAATGTTGTCCCCTGTGAGCCCCACTTAATTTTTTTGCTGCATATCTAAAGAACATAAAAGATAGGAACATAAGAAGTGCCATACTGTGTCAGACCAATGGTTTGTCAAGTCCTGCCTGCATTCTGTCTCAACAAGTGGATGAGTGGCCAATCTCTCTCTGCTGTGGACTTCCTAACAGGTCATAGGGCAATCCATTCCCTGTTGTTCCCACCCCTGTGCCTTACCTTGCATATGGCGTATCCACCTTTCGGGTTGTCATACCACCACCAGACATCAGACCACATGTGCCTGCTTTCTGACAGCGGTTCCAACCTCCTCCTTGATGGGGTTCTGGGGGCCTGGGCACCAGCAGCAGGGGTAGCATCATCACCAACTCTGAAACAGGAACACATAAACAACACCTAAATAATATCATGCGTTTATGATGATGCCTCTAGTCCTCCCTACTTGGGGTGCTAGGAATGGCGGTGACTGGAGAGACCTGGATGCCTGGCATGTGCAAATCCTGCCCTCCTTGGGGTACTAGGGATTGCAACTGGAGAGACCCTGGCTGGCACGTGCAAATCCTGCCCTCCTTGGGGTGCTAGGGATGGCAACTGGAGAGACCCTGGCTGGCACGTGCAAATCCTGCCCTCCTTGGGGTGCTAAGGATGGCAACTGGAGAGAGACCCTGGCTGGCAGGTGCAAATCCTGCCCTCCTTGGGGTGCTAAGGCTGGCGACTTGGAATACCCTGATTGGCATGTGAAAATCCTGCCCTCCTTGGGGTGCTAGGGATGGCAACTGGAGACCCTGGCCTGCATGTGTTTGGGTGGGTGCTTCCTTCGGCTTGTGTCCACTGCCTGACTGCTGGAAGAGCCCCCCCCCCCCCCCCCGTGAGCTCGCTATAAAAGATAGCATTCTTCTTGTCCTCAAACTTCTATGGAACAATACACAAAAATAAAGTTTACAAACCTGGCAGCAGTGGCACCTCCTGTGCCCTCTTGCTCCTCTGCTGAGGAGCCGATCTCCACTACCTCAGAAGGTCCAGCAGCAGCCTCTTTCTCCTCCACGTCCTCCACCTTCACCTTCCTAAGATGCATCATTTTTTTTCTTTTTCTCTCACACAGCCAAACAAAAACACCCACCAACTCACACAACAAACCAGCCAAAGCAACACAGACAAACCACACCAAACAAAACCACACAGCCAGCCAGCCACAACACACATGATCTCTCTCCACACAGGCTCCACACACACTCAAATTTCCATTTTCCGTTTACTGACGTGATCACGGGACCATACGAGACTGATACCAATACAGATATCGATACTGCCCCCCCAACGGTTGGCCAAACTGAACTCCACCGAACCGAACAACCGAATCTGAAATCGGTTCCTGGACCGAATGACCAAATCCAAACTCGGTTCCCAAACTGAATGACCGAACAACCGAACCGCGTTCTGTGAGCACATCCCTAGTACCTAGGAGATTTTCATAAAATCAGTTACATGTGGCTAAAGATCCCTAGACACTTTAATTCAAATCATGTTGGACACATCAGAGAGAGACTTTAGGCCTAAATAACTACCTGATGTAGGGAGTGCATTAGCCTAATGTGGCTTATTAAGGAAAGTACAGTGTTCAGAAAACTTTACTCTGATAGTGGAGGAAAGTCAAAGAAAGAAAGAGAAACTCAAAGAAGAAGAGCTTAAAGAAAAACATGACTCTTTGACGAAATGAAAAACCACAGCTTGTGACTTAAACCTTCAAAATATTTGCAGAAGAGAAATTCCAGCAAGAGAATTAGTCTCTTATTATTTACTTTCAAACCATTAACCTAAAGTGCATAATGGACTCACAGTGTGTTTCAGACTTAATTTGCAATCCATTAGGAAGCATTTAAAGAAGATGGGAGAAAGAGAGAGAGAGAGAGAGAGAGAGGGAGAGAGAGATTAGTTAAAAACATAAGTGACATTGGGCTGCTGTGTTGTGTCCTCGGCTGAGCCGGGACAGGCAGCCATTGGACGTGCTGGGCCAGGGTGCAAAACAAACATGCACCTGGCTAGACCAACAGCTGTGCAGACCAGGGGTGGGGAGAACTGTGCGGCCAGCCTGCTTTGGGACGATTGGGCCGATTCTAGCCCAAGCTGTGACCTCTGAGGTTTGCCGAGGTCAGAGCCTGGGCTAGTTGCCAACACAACCTGGGATACCCTGGGTCAACATCTGGTGGTGCCTGCACACATGTGCAGGTGAGGGCCCATGCCCAAGCGTACCACAGTGGGCCAAACAAACCAGTCCACTGTCACATTTGTTTTTGCCAAGTGGTATCCCTTTTATAGGTTTATGCAAACATCAACAAAATCTTAAAATGAATAGCAGGAGAATATTAGTAATCAAACCTTCAGAAACCCCTCTGACCAGAAGAGGAAAGAGGGTTTTTAGTGGCCATGAATAATTTGAAAAGGACAAGAAAGTCAAAGACTAAAGCTGCTTTCACACATACAAAAAATGGGGTATTATAATTGCTTGAGATAATACCAGGTATTATAATTGCTGGAGTTTTGTAATGTGTGAATGCACTATTCCCCTTTTATGCTGCAAGATCTTGGGTCATTGTAAGAGCTATAAAATGTGGCTTTTACAATGACCCGAGATCTTGCAGCATAAAGGGGGAATAGTGCATTCATACATTACAATAAATTGTGGATTTATAATACCCAGTATTATCTCAAGTTATTATAATAGCCCATTTTGTAAGGTGTGAAAGCAGCCTAAGAGGTAAGAGGAAAGTTTGACTCTTAGCAAAAAGAAAAAACAAAAACAAACAGAACTCATGATTTAAACCTTCAAAATATTTGAGGAGAGAAATTCCAATGGTAGAATTAGTTTCTTATTGTTCACTTTCAAACTATTAACTCTAAATACATGATAGGCTCTCAGCCTGATTTAGACTCAATTTGCCATCCTTTAGGAATTATTCATAGAAGTTGAGGGAGAGAACATTGGCATCTCATGAGCAGTTCTCGGAAAATACTGATGATTAGATGAAACCTTAAAACAATTACAGCTAAGTATTAATAATCAAACCTCTGAAAATCCATAAAAGCAAAGCGACCATAAAAGCAAAGATGCTTTTAGTGGCTGTGATACTGTATGTGATCTGATTATGAAGCCAATATTATAGGCATGTTTGCTGTGTCCTGAGTACAAGAGTAACAAGAAACAAAGGCCATGATCCACCAACTATTTCTCTGGAGTAAATGGTTGGTGGACCATGACCCATGTGGTGAAGATGAACCTTTTTTATTCAACCAACTTATGCTGGTGAAAGTATGGCAGTTTTTCAAGCTCATACGCTTGCATATTTTTACCACCAGAAGCTGGCCCAATAAAAGCTGTTATCTTAGCTACTTTTTCTACTGAAGCCAATAAAAAACTGCCAATGATTTGGGCTCTAATGTGTAGCACAGCATTGGATCATAGCACATACATCTGGGATCATTGGCATTTATTAGGGATGGGCGAACACGGTTAGGAAGTTCGGACCAAACTCAACCATTTCGGTCGACCGAACGGAACATCCGAACCGAACTCAATTTTCGAACCGAACCGAATTTCTGAACTCAGTTCTGTTCGCCCACCCCTATAAGATAATATTCCATTTAGTTCAATGGGGTTTGAATTTCCGAACTGTGTTCGGAAGTTCGGAGTTCGGACCAAACTCGAATAGTTCGGTTGACCAAAGCAAACTTCTGAACAGAACTCGATTTTTGAACTGAACCGGATTTCTGAACTCAGTTCTGTTCACCCATCCCTAGCATTTATACTCCTAAATTTTAACTCTACATGAGATTTATAAAATTAACATTTAAAAAAGAATTATAGGCTGGGGGGTTCAGTGTGCTCTGGAAAGTTGAATTTCAAAGGGATGTGGGCATCAAACTCCTTAGGCTCCTGATTAGTTATCATCATCATTAAGGTGTGCATGTCATTTTCCTTATATCAATTACGAAAATGAAAAATGTCATTTTTGCTTTCATTATTGCAATAACAAAAACGACAAAAATAACACCACCAATAACGAAGGCGTTATTGATTTCATTATTGCTTGGCAGGTGTTTTTTGGAGGGAAATGTAGAAAGGGGAGGAGGAAGCAAGCATCTTGGAGCCAGAAACAGTGTTCAGCTCTTGAACTGGGAGCGGAAGGACCTGATGGATGCATCTCTGATCAATGAGAAGCGCAAGCAGATCCCAGCAGTTGAATGGTACCCTGTGATTCCTCAATGCTTCTGCCTCCCAGAACCAATCAGGAGGGCACTTCAACCCGTAATATTGTAGGGCTGGGCTGCTTCACTCTGTGTTAGTTCTCTTACTTGTCACGATGCATTTGCAGAAGCTGCTGGTGCTTGCACTAGAAATCCTCCCATCAATGTATCCCTTATTCCCTTCCCTACCATCCAATCAGCTGGGCTGTTTTGAAACATGGATTGAATGAACTTTGTGAATGGTGGCATTGGGCATAATTCAAAGTCAATGGTAAAACTCCCATTAAATTTCATAGTTCATGGATTCTCCTGACTGTGTTTAAATTGAGCTGGCAAACATTTGAAGCTATCTTACACCGCTTTTAAATGAGGCACTGAAAAGTGCCTCCTGAACCTCATGTTCAGAGAAAAGCTGCATGGGGAGTGTTTACATGCTACCCGTGCTTCCGGAAGTGACATGCTCCCCATTGCCTGCAGCGGCGGCAACTGGAGATGCAGTGCTTTGAAGAGGTGCATTCTGAAAGCCTCACTTTTCAGGCTTTCAGAACGTGCCTCTTCAAAGCACCGCATCTCCAGCCGCCGCTGCTGCCGGCAACAGGGAGCACGTCACTTCCGGAAGCACGGGGAGTGTGTAAAAACTCCCTGCACAGATTTTCTCTCAATGCGGGGCTCAGAAGGTGCTTTTCAGCACCTCGTTTAAAAGCGGTGTCAGTTCAGTGCCAAATCCAGGAGAATTGGGGAGATCCCTATGGTTAGACCCCCGTGCACATGCTGTTCAAAAGGGCTCAAAGAGTATATAGTTGGGAACTGCCTGGCAAATGGAGCTGGAATGGCCTTTTGTGGCAGCTTTGTTCCTGTTTCCTCCTGCATTTTTGAAATTGGCAATTTGATTTCTGACCAGCTGTAGTTCAATCAAGCCCTACACTGCTACAATCTCTCCTGGGTCACATAAAGACTGAGCAACATCTGAAACCTTGTGCTCTATTTACAGACCGATATAGTGGTATAATATGATCCCCACACTCCTGAAACAGTGAGGTGTATATCACTGGAAGGGTTTCAGCAACATCTAAATGAAGCAATCTAGCTTCATACCATTACTGTCATACAAACTGCTATACACACCTATTCAGAGGTGAGAATGAAGGTCAGTCTTCATGGCCAACAAGTAGATATTCACTGTTTAACAAATGCCTCCCCTAAATGACACTATTGTGACTCCCCTAAATGACACAGATGACACCAAGTCCTTTGTTGGCTTAAGATGGGTGAGACAGCTGTGTGGCAATTTCCTCAGAATACAATTCTGGGTTTCCAACTGTTTTGCTTTTTGTAGGACAACTGCCAAATCAGCATATTAAGAAATTAATTAAACACTACTTAGCTGAGCTTGTGTATTTTCTGCTCATGTCCATTACTTGTGACCCAGGCAAGACAGCGATTTCTGAAAAGGAAGCATGTATGTATGTAGTTGAGAACTGTAACCTCATTACATGAATGATGTGGTAAGCCACAGCACCCATGCAGATAGGTGGAGAAAACCCTTAATGCACAGTACAGTGGAAGCCAATTCCATAAACCCAGTTTCAAATCAATATAGAATTAGCTGGATTCCAGAGAAGCTACAGGTATCAAGGGATCGTTCTTACAGAATCAGACTTGCAAAATAATATCCAGGTTTGGGAGGCTGTGCCTTGGAAAACTCACTCCTCCTCTGGCGTGGTTTGGTCACTGCTTCTCTGTTGCAGCAGGGAGCATGCAAGAGCATCACAATTTCTACCCCTGCTTTAACAGCATGGCCACTACTGAGGGGATCCCTGGCCCCACCACACCAGAGGAGGAGTGAGCCTTCCAAGGCACAGTCTCCCAAACCTGAATATTGTTTTCTCTGGTTGTGCTCCAGATAAATAAGAGAAAGATAACATGAAGACAGAGGGGGACTGTCCCACAACCAACAATCTCACAAACAGGTAGGGCTGGGCGAACGCGGTTCGGAAGTTTGAAGTTCAGCCTGAACTAGGCCTGTTCAGACAATCAAATCCGAACCCAAATTCAAACCCAAACTGGCCGAACCGAACTAGATCCGAATGTCGAAATGACCGAACAGTTCGGTCAGTTCGGATCATGTTCAGGTGAGTTCGTGTGGCAAAAAAAGGGTCACTGGAAGGTCAAACGTGACAGGGAGGGTGAGTCAGCTAAGGAGCACCAGGCACCAGGGGTGGAGAGGCTTGGAGTAGCAGCCAGCCTGCCCAATCACTATCCCTTTTTGTCTCAGACCACTGGCTTCGCAGTCTGCAATTGGCCATGGGCTAGGCTGCATGGAGTCAATCGGGCTTGGGGTGAGGCGGGCACAGCAAGAAACAAAACTGATTGCCTCCCCCCTTCCCAACACCTTCTAGCTAGTCACTGTTCCTGAACAGCAGGTGTTTCAGAAGGCTCCCTCTCTCCCAGCAGTTTTTCTTCCTTCCTATTCCTAATCCATTGCCATCCTCCTCCTATTTCACCCATCCAACCCATTTACCTCCATATTATCATTTATTTAGATTATATTAGATAGATTTAGGTGTTATTTTTTGTTTTTACCCCTCCCTGTGTTCCCTGTGTTCAATCTTCCTTCCTCCCTCCCCCCTCCATTGAATCCTTTCCCTCTCCCTCTTATTCCATCCCTGATTCCCTTCCCCTGTTTTAAGTTTTGGATTTATTTAGAGTAGGATTATTATTAGATTGATTTTCATTTCAGTTTTGTACCCCTCCCTGTGTTCTTTGTGTTTCCCCCTGTGTAATATTGTATATATAGATAGATAGTTATTAGATAGATAGTTACTAGATAGATATACATAGTAGTTAGCTTAGTTATAGAGATAGATAGGGATACAGTGTGTTTGTAGGACAAGGCCTTTGTAGTTAATTATTAGGATATTCCATTTAGTTCAATAGGTTTTAGAATAGTTAATAGCAGTTAGATTTAGTGTAGAGATAGATAGATATATAAAAAGAAACAGCCACTCCAGCCCCAGGACCCACTATCAGGGTTCTACGGCCAAGTTACAGGCAGGGAGGGCTGTGGCCAATATATATCTAGAAGCTGCCACTCTAGCGCCAGGGCCCACCATCATGGGTTTGGGGCCATCATTCCTCACACCGAGAGACTTCATTCCACCGCACCAAGAAACAGCCACTCCAGCCCCAGGACCCACCATCAGGGTTCTGGGGCCAAGTTACAGGCAGGGAGGGCTGTGGCCAATATATATCTAGAATCTGCCACTCTAGACCCAGGACCCACTGTCAATGGTCTGGGGCCATCATTCCTCACACCAAGAGACTTTGGTCAACCACACCAAGGAACAGCCACTCCCCCTCCAGGACCTGCTGTGAGGGTTCTGAGGCCAAGTTACTGGCAGGGATGGCTGTGGCCAATATGTATCTAGAAGCTGCGACTCTAGCCCCAGGACCCACTGTCAAGGGTTTGGGGCCATCATTCCTCGCACTGAGAGACTTTGTTCAACCACACCAAGAAACAACCCCTCCAGTCCCAGGACCCACCCTCAGGGTTCTGGGGCCCGTCATTCCACTCACAGAGAGCCATCTTTCTATCCACTGTCTATCCATATTTCTAGCCACTGTATCTAGAAGCTGGCACTCTATCCCCAGGACCCGCTGCCAGGGTTCTGGGGCCAAGTTACAGGCAGGGAGGGCTGTGGACAACATCTAGAAGATGCCACTCTTGCCCCAGGACCCACCATCAGGGTTCTGGGGACATCATTCCAGTCACTCGGGACTGCATTCCATTCCGCTGCATCCGGAAGCCCGGTGCCCACACGCCAGCCTGCACCCTCCAAAAAGCCTACTCCTCCACACCCATCCGCGGATGCCTGCTGAAACTGCTGTAAATTATTAAAAGCCCCTCCAACCACCAGCTCCCCCCACGTGCTGCCTGCTGCCAAGGAGCCTGTCTCTCTGTCACACCCACCCACACAAACACAAACCCTGCACCTCCCGGGGGGCCTGTCTTCTAGTTGAGACCCTGCTGCTGGCTGGCACAGCACATCTTTGGGTTGATAACTATGCTACATGGGGTGGCAGGTGCTTCTGTTCTGGTAGGGATTGACAAGCTGTATGAGATTCTGCCACCTGCCAGCCAGAACTTTAGCACATAGGGATAAAATAGTGGAGGTCAAACAAAGCTTGTAACAATAAATATAACAAATTTAATTAAAACTATTTATATAACAATAACACAACAACAACAACAACAACATTTTAAAACACAAAAGCAAACATGTAAAGGAAACTTATAAAGTAAACTAAGAGTCCCTGGGCCTGTCCCCAGAGAATTGAGGGAAAGAAAACACCCATTGGGGCGCATCACAGGGCTGAGGGCCGGCCACCTGGGACTCGTCCAGCTCAAAGCCGTGGCTCATGGAAAACTGCACGGCCTCTGTCACATCCGTATGCCACCTGGAGACCGCCTGGTGGTACATTTTCACGCTGTTTAGCTCGGCAGAGACACATTGGCCATATGCCTGCACCTTCTGCCCCTTGACCTGGACCGCCTGCAATTGTTCCACCAGGCTGTTCTCAAAGGCAGCAGAGGACTCCTGGATCTCCTTTACATAGTCCTGGGTGGGCCGCTGCACTTTGCCCCGAAGGGCCTTGGCCTCTGCCTCCTTCCTGGGCCCAGGGGTCTTCATGTCAGGGCTGGAGGAGGGGGAAGGACTTATATGCTGCTGTTTGCGGGTTGCTTTTCCCCCCTTCTTCTGGCGCTGAGGCGCCATGGATGCCACTTGAGACTCCTCATCGTTGTCACCGTGCCGCCTCACTCTGATGCCATGGGTGTTCTCAATGTGATTGATGAGCCCCGACGTGGTCCCCTCCCTCTGCTGGTGGGAAACTTTCTTGCAGATCTAAAAAGAGCATAAAAAGATAGGAACATAAGAAATGCCATACTGTGTCAGACCAATGGTCTGTCAAGCCCTGCCTGCATTCTGTCTCCACAAGTGGGTGGACTGAGTGGCCAATCTCTCTCTGCAGAGGACTTCCATTCCTAACAGGTCATAGGGTAATTCATTCCCTATTGTTCCAGTCCACGTGCCTTACCTTACATGTGGCGACTCTCTCGCCCTTGTCAAAATATCTCCCGACATCCAACCTTGACCGCCAGATGTCTGGGGGTGTCACTGGTGACCTTGGCCTAGGGGTCTTCCATGGCCTGGCAGTGGCAGCAGAGCTGGGGCCGGCATCCAATTCCTCTCTGAAATGGGAACACATTAAGAACACCAAAGTAATATCATGCATTTATGATGATGATGCCTCTAGTTTTCCCTCCTTGGGGTGCTAGGGATTGCAACTAGAAAGGAGGCCCTTGCTGGCACAGGCTAATTCCGCCCTCCTCCCTGGGGTGCTAGGGAATGCTAAACAAAAAAAAAGTTTACAAACCTGGTGGCAGCACCTCCTGAGGCTTGCTCCTCATCCGAGGAATTGGTCACCACCACAGGAGGTGTACTAGTGGCGGGGCAGCGACCTCCTCCTCCTCCTCGACTACAAAGTTGGCCTCCAGCTGGGGAAGCAACATGGCAGCCTTCTTCATTTATTTTTTTTATTATTTGAAAATCACACACACAAAACACACAGTCACCCACAACACCCACCAACCACAAAAAACACAACAGCACACCCAAACACAACCAAAACACACAAACTGAACACCAACACAGCCAAACACACACTCACTCACCACACAGCTCCGCACGCACATAAATTTCCAGTTTCTGGCTCATCCTCTCGTGATACTGGTTTCCGAACGGCCGAACCCGAACAGAACAGCTGAACAGAACAGCCGACCCCGATCCTGGCGACCGCACTGAATGGCCGAACCGAACGCGTCCAAACTGAATGGCCAAGCCCGAACCGCGACCTGTTCGTCCATCCCTACAAACAGGGGAAATTAGCTAACCAAAAAACCAAATGGCAGATTTCATGGATAATAAATTACAGATGCAATATAGAGAATATAGTATATACACCATAGAGAAATATTTGTAATGGTAATCACACAGATAAATGTGAACTTGAGACGTGGGAAGAAAAATTATAGAAATAGACATTCATTTTCTAACAGAAACAGAAAAATAGACGTTATAATTGCCATTTGTTTAATAGAAACAGAAAAACAGACATTAGAATTGCCATTTGTTAATCTATTTCGTTATTGCCATTTGATCTAATTTGTTAGTGTGCTTAGCTTTTTATTTCCTTGCTTTGTGGCATTTGAGTTAGTTTTCATTTTGTGATTGCTTGTATAATTTTGTTCTGTGTGTGTCGATGAGATGCTTAACTCATCATTTCCTTGCTTTGAGTTTTTGTGGCTTGTTATTTTTAACATAGAGTTAACATTTTGTGATAGCTTAACGGTATTTTAAACCATTTGGGATTTTTGGTTAGCTGATTTATATAGAGAGCTGCACTCACATATATACTTATGCATGTACTTTTGTATATATATTGAATCTTTTTTATCACAGTTCATGAGTATGTCTCCTGAGGTGTGATGTTGAAGTCCGACCTACCCTAGATGTATCTACATCTCTGGGTGCTGCTAACTAATCACCCATAGAGTTGGGCTCCAGGAGGATCCACTCAAAGAAATGAAAGTTACTTACCTGCAACTGAGTTCTTCAAGATGGTTTCTTGTGGAGCCACCATACCCTACCGCCTTCCCCTCTTACTGTAGTTATGATTTCACTGCAGTTAGGGGATTTCAAACTGAGGGAAGGGGGTGTATTTTTCATAAGTGTTCCTTAAAAATTTGCATAGTTGGCAACCCTAAAGGGGGCAGAGAGTGGCATGCCTTTATTCTACTCAGAAGGCATACACATTTTTTAGCACGCATCATGCACTGCTCCACATGAGACTGCTTTAAGATTCAGGGAGTGCCTTCCTCCACAAGGGGAGGAACACCCATAGTGTGGCTCCGCGAGGAACCATCTCGAAGAACTCAGTTACAGGTAAGGCCCTTTTCACACAAACACTCTAACACTGATATAATGGGTGTTGCATTTTATTATACATGTTGCAGGACTGCAGGTGTGTGCTATAGGTGACCTGAAACATGTATAATAAAAATGTAACACCCATTTTATCAGTGTTAGATTGTCTGTGTGAAAAGGGCCTAAGAAATCTTCATTTATTGCCCCAAGAAATTACAGGGTGTGATCCTCCAGCTGTCTAGCACTGGTGTTAGTCTTTCATAGTAGCATGGTTCCCACTGAATTGAATGGGACTCATACAGGGGGAAAGGGTATAGTGCTGCTGGTGCTAAACACTGGAGGATTGTGTTGCCGTTCTCTGCCTGGATTCATGAAAAACAAAAGGATGCTAACAATTTTTTCCATTATGGCAGGGCTGACTCCTGAAACTAAGTCCAAAGTCATTCTTTAAGAAGCTTATTTGGAAAGTACAATAGTCATAACATTCTTACATTATTCTCATTCATTTCTCCTTATTAACCCCTTTTGTATCTATTTGCTCCATTTTTCTTTTTGAATAAAATAGCACTCTTACCTGAAACAAGTAATATTGCAAGGTGACTTGTAATATCATGAGCCATTATTCAGAATTAAATGCACAAGGGAATAAATACATAGTATATAATGAAAGGATTAAATGATAGAGAACTAGATTATTATAAACCTCAGGAAGAAACGTGAATTTCTATAGGAAGTGTAGGAATAAAAAAGGGATTTAGAGAATGAGCTGATTACTGATTCTCTATTATATTTACCAATTTGATCTTAAAAAGTGGAGAGCCTCAAATATCCTTCTACTGTGATGCTCAATATTATTACTAAGCAAGAAACAAAACTGCAGGCCCACCTTCACTGGTGCAAATGGTTATTTAAAAAAGAAAGATAAAAATTACCTACTTTTTTCAGTCCAGTTAATAGTTTCCTCCACAAGGACAGCTTCCGTGCAGCACAGACTTGATTATCTGAATGTCTTGGGAAACACTGAATAGATTCAGAATTTGTTCCACTTGATGCCACTTACTGTTCATGTTTGAATCCAATAGCTTTGTAGGTGTTTGCTCTGGTGTGACCAGAGTGAAACAATGCACAAGGTGATCCCGCCCAAATGCTGCTGCTCCTCAAAACCTTCCCATCAGCTTCACCATGAAGCTTCCACTTTAATGACAGATGCTTCTCTTCAGCCGTCTGCTGATTCCTCTACATTGGTACCCTTTATGCTACTTTTAAACCTTTAATTTCTTTTAAAATCCAAGTCTACACTGCACCCCAGAAAAAATTCTATGTAACAAACTAAGCTTTGAAAATTGTTCAAAGGTAAAAGAATCTTAATAGATCTTGTGGATAGAAAAGTCCATGCATTAACAGGAAAATGAAGCCCATTATTTATGTATAGAACAGTCAACTGGCAAGTGGTTCCTCCCTTGCTAAAATTCCCAAACTGGAATATCATAATTATTAGGGGTGGGACATCAGGCCAAATACTGGGTACCGGTTTTACTGGTTCCTGGATTTACAAAAACCAGTTTACCGGATTAATACCGGTTTACTGGTACCGGATCTTTTCCATTGATTTCAGTGGGGAACTGTCCCCATTGAAATCAGTGGAAAAAAACAAAAACCTCCCCCCTCCCCGAGTCCAGGCTGCACGGGTGGAAGGGGGGGGGACACCCCCCACCTACCCTGCCCAGCCTGGATTTAAACACCAAAAATAATTTCCCCTAAGTCCCCTAGTGCGGGCTCCGGGCCACCGCCAGTGACCCAGAGCCTGCACCAGCACTGCAGCAGCCAGCAGGTAAGTGTACTGGTACTTTACTGATCCCTGGTGTAGGGGGTGGTTTAACATCCCCCCACCCCAGGGATCACCCTACCTCCCCACCCAGGGATTAATGCCATTGCCTCCTACCTTGAGCTCCGGGCGGTGGCGGTCCGGGGGCTTCAGCGCTGGCTGTGGCTGCCAGCTTCAGCATGCTACTAGGCCTTCCGGGGAAACCCAGAAGTTCCCCGGAAGGCCTAGTAGTGTGCTGAAGCCAGCAGCCACAGCCAGTGCTGAAGCTGCCGAATCGCCGCCGCTGCCGCCCGGAGCTCAAGGTAGAAGGCAATGGCATTAATCCCTGTGTGGGGAGGTAGGGTGATCCCTGGGGTGGGGGGGTGTTAAGCCACTCCCCACCCCAGGGATCAGTAAAGTACCGGTACACTTACCTGCTGGCTGATGCAGTGCTGGTGCAGGCTCTGGGTCGCCGGCAGCGGCCCGGAGCCCAAACTAGGGGATTTAGGGGAAATTATTTTTGGTGTTTAAATCCAGGCTGGGCAAGGTGGGTGGGGGGGTGTCCCCCCTTCCACCCACGCAGCCTGGACTCGGGGAGGGAAAGTGTTTGTGTTTTTTTGTAGGTTTTTTTTACATTGCGGCCATTCATTTGAATGGCCGCAATGTAAAAAACCGGTACGGGGGGAATCCGGTAATTTACCCGGATTACCGGGTTTAATCCAAAACTGCCAGTACGTTCAATACTGGCAGTATCAGATACCGGTAGATCTGATAGTCCCACCCCTAATAATTATAGAGACTGGGCACCTAAGTTACAGCTCCCAGAATATAGGCACTAGAAGGAGTCTGGAAAGCAGTATCCAGTTTATCCTAGGTCAAAGGTGTCAGTTATAATTGCTCATTCTGTCCTATACTACATGGCCTGGAAATAAAGACTGTTTCTGTAGCAGAAGGTGTGCTTAAAAGGGCATTCACAATAGTTGATCTTTTTAATGTCACCCCCCAAGATAACTTCAGAGGAAAGATAACAGCAAGCAAGCATCCATGGTAAACTGGGGAAGGGTAACTGGGTTCAGAGTCCTGTTCCTACAACCACTTACAGGTGGGCTGGACCACCATCTGGAGGGGATACCTACAGGGAGCAGAGCACCTCAGCTAGGGCTCAATGTCTTATCTGAGCTTTACCATCATCACCCCCATTACAATCCCTTGTGTAAGACAACCAGTACCCCTAGAATCATTCATAATAATTCCTCAATAGTTGTTAATGTTCTTCATGGTGCAGGATGTTTGCCTTAAGAGAACCTGGGTTGGGACTTCATGATAGCCTTTCTGCCACTATTTGCATGCCAGCAAGTAGCACAGTTACACCCAGATGGAATCTTGGATGCTGCCTTTTTAGCATTATTCCATGCAGGCATTGATCCCATTTCCTACCTTCACACTCCCAGCTGCCTTACCTGAGGATTGTTTGATTCCATTAATTCCAATTTTGCATGGTCTGGGCATTCTGAGATGAGACTCCCACTAGTCATTACTGATATGGAAAACTGTTGTTTAAAGCTACTTATCTGATAAGCCTCAAGAGGCCTGCTATAGTTTGAATTCAATTATAGTAAAACCTCATGTATTTGAATAAGTGCAAATATTGGTGCTAGTGACATTACAACAATAACTTGCATTAAGGGTGGCCTCAGCACTTTTGACATGGGGTTCTCACACAGTACTTCATCTTTGGGCATTTTCTAATGAGACAGTAGCCCTTTTGAGTCCATGTTTGGTCAATGCATCCTCAACTCACATGTTTTATTGTTTATAACTAATAAATGGGAGCCCCCCTGTGTGTATTCATATGCAAGCAGGCAGACCACACTCACAAGTTTAGCATGACAAACCTAATACACAGACAGGCACTGTGCTCTGCACACACACCCTTTATCAGTATCCTGCTCCCTGTCATGATGCACAGCTGCAGCAAACTATGGGATGAAGAAGCCACCCCAGCTGTTTCTTCCGAACTATTTTCATTCCAGGAGGTGGTCCAGTGCCTATTATCCCCGAACACCTATGGGAGTTCATACCTATCACCATTTTGCAGTTGGAAGTAACCTTTTGCTATTCACAGAATACTGAGCTTATTAGGTTTGTATTAAGGCCTTTTTAGACAAGTGGGATTTAAACCTCAGTTTAAACCCACGGCTCTTGGACACTTCTGGTGGTGGTGGTGATGGGGTTAGATGCTCCTCCTTGAACCATAAGTTGCCCTGGCACCATTAGAAACAGTAGTTCTGGGTGACTCCCGAGTGTTCGAGACACAGCATAATATAGATCTCAATTATTGAGGTATTACTGTGCTGCGTCTCAAAACACCCGGGAGTTGCCTGGCGCCGCTGTTTCTAATGGTGCCTGGGTGATTTACGGTTCATGGAGGAGCATCTAAAGCCCCCTTGTGGAGGTTTACAAGAGCCGTGGATTTAAACTGCGGTTTAAATTCTGCTTTTCTAAAAAGACCCTTATTTGAGAATGTAGCCGATCACAGTACAAACCCCTCTTACTGGTAGTGTTAGAAATTGTTCTGATTTTGGGCCTAACTGAGATATTAATTTCCCTGCTCCAATGTGCTGAATCAGGAAATGCTTTTGATTCAAGTGGGCCATTCTGTGTTAAATTGTAACCAAACCAAACGTGCCTCTCTGACAAACGTGCTAGAGTATACATGGGGGATTGTTGTAAATAACTCTGTGTAATTGAACCAAAAAGGTGCTTCCTTGACACAAATGTAACAGCAATATACACTGGGTGTTATTGTACCCATCATTGTGTTAAAATGTAACCAAGAACACACACTGAAGCTATAATACTTGGAATGTAACTTTTATGGGCCATTGGGACTGCTATTTATAATTATGTAGAATGTTAGAAATTAGGCAAGATACTATTACACACATGTGTTAATGCATTTGATTTGAGGAACAGAAGTATGAGTAAGAATAATCAGTATTAGCAATAATCAGGAGTTGGCCTGAGAGAGAACAACTGATGCTGGAGAAGTGAGCAGGACCTCTTGTTCCCCAAACAACCTATGTTGATAATTTACAGAAAACATGGAGGAACTATAGTAGAAGGTCAGGAGCTGATAACAGAAGCCAAGCTGAACAAGCAAGAGTGTGGTCTTATCAAACAAATAAATGACCCTCAGAAGGATGTGCGAGCTAATTCAGGGCCAGAAAGCCTGACCCCTCCCACCTCTGGAGGGAGGTGGAGGGGGCCTGACTTTACTGGTCAGAACAAACCTCACATCATGACTAAGCAAGAAGGTACCCCAGATTTGGGGCAACCAATGGGAGCACTCCACAAGCTTAGTACTGACAACCCCACACTCTGAATAATCATAAGACAGCCACAGCATATAAGGCTTGACTCTGGATTATTTCCTTGCCTTCCATGGTAATCAGTGCCAGCTCTTACCAGAGCACCACTGAGGTCGGTGGATGCCGCCCTTTGGGAATTCCTTTATCTACGGGAATTCTCCGACAGCATCGTTGGGTCCTCTCCCGCCTTTTCCTGGGACCAAGATCACCTTGCCTCTGATCATGTAAGCATATGTGCCTTGTATGTATTTTTAAGTAGGTCAGAGCAGGATGAAAGCAGGATGTTAGATGCAAGTGTTTCTTTGGTAATTGGTATGATAGTTGTTCTGATGTTATTGAATAAATGCTTATTTGATTGAATAAAAGACTCATTACTGAAGGAGAAGAAGAGTAATTCCCTACCCTCTCAAACTGAAGTATTTCCACTACATCCCGAGGATTGAAAGGGACATGCTCTCTCTCTCTCTCTCTCTCTCTCTCTCTCTCTCTCTTTCTCTCTCTCTCTAATTGCAGTAGCCTCTCTCCAGAATAGAGAAAGCTGGTTAGGATAATTGCAGTTGCCTCTCTTGGACAGAGACAGCTGGTTGGGATATATGCAGTAAAAATCTCTTCGGGGCAAAGGTAGCTGGTTAGGATAATTGCAGCTGCCTCTCTTGGACAGAGACAGCTGGTTGGGACTCACAAGCGCTGGACCCCTCTGGGACAGGGAAACAGCAGAATTTCTCTGGGAACTATTCAGAGTAGAGAGGAACAGTTGAAACCCCCTTTCTAATTCATTTCAGCAGCTAACATACAACTATAAAGATGGCACTTGTGATACAAAAGACAAGATGGTGCATGTTCCTCTGGATGTTAATGAGCTGAAGATGGCTCATTAAGCTGCAGGGAATATAGCCCCTAGCAGTCTCTTATTAATGGCTATTTAGTACTAATGGCTACTACACAATTCAATCAACACCAGGCATACCTTTCCAGAAGCAGTTTGCATGTTGTCATCACCCAGTTTCTGGTTCACAGCAATCTACAGGCAGCAGGGTAGGCACAATAATATTTGCTGGAGTCCAACTGGCTGGGCTGCTCATAGTGCCCCATGACCTGGCCTGCACAGCTGGAGGGGTCAGCAGAAGGACCTGGAGGAGATACCTACAGGGAGTAAAGCACCCTAGCTAGAGCTCAATGTCTTATCTGGGCTTTACAGCCATCAGCCCAAAAGTGGAACCCCAGCTGCTGAGCTTCCCAGAACTGTCTCACTCTCTGGGTCCTGGATCGTCCCTGTGGTTGGCCGGGGGTGCCCTCCTCGGGGTGCCCTGGGTTTCCCGGGTGTCCACCATGAGGAGGGCATTCTCCATAGCTGCACTGCAGCTGTGGAACTCCCTCTCAATGACGGTCCACTTAATTACTGACCTCCCCTCTTTCCGCAGACACTGTAAGACCTGGCTGTTCTGCCAGGCCTTTCCCAAGGGAGGTGGGGTGGGTGGGTTGGGTTAGTGTGGGAAGGGATGGGTTTTAATTTATTGTTTTAATTGATTATTGTGTATTTTAATATGTTTTAAAATGTTGTGAGCTGCCCTGAGATGCCTGAGGCAGGAGGGGGCGGCATATAAGTTTTAGAAATAAATGAAATAAATAAATAATGTCCCTGAGTTTACCCTGTTGGCTTTTGTGCCCGGGAGAGGAGTAAGGTGCCCACTTTTTGTTAGCATTGTGCTAGTGGCAGCCAGAGCAGCTCAAGCCTTTTACTCAGCACATCGGAATCTCTGATTGGCTTACCTTCACACTGAGCTGAGACATGACCTGCTGCTGCCCTGGGACTGGCAGAGGGGATGCTGCAAATGGGGAGGGGAGCGATATCCTGGACTAGAGATGTGATGGCCTCCTACCCTCTGGAGTGCATTGCATCCCATGCTTCCTCTTGCCCGGCTCCCCGGGCTGGAAGTAGATCCAGCACCACTGCAGTGTGCCCAGGACAGCTGGCAAGCTGCATGTTGTGGCTCACTCAGGCTACTATGGACCCTCTTCCCACAAGTACAAGTACTTCCCACCTATAACCCCTAAAGTGGCTATTAGGGATGAGCATTCACATTAAATTATGGATTCAGATCTGTTGTGGATTTGGATCTGTAATTTATAGATTCAGGTTTGGATCCCATTGAAGTTAATGGAAAATTTTCCCACCGAAGTATGAAACCGATTCGTACTCCAATCCATAGTCCCTCTCTGGGCAGCAGATCTGACCTCCCCACCCCATTCCCTGGATCCCTGGAATGGTATTTACCAGCCTCTGAGGGCTTGATTGAAGCTCCACCGGGCCCACCGCTGCTCTGTGTCTGTGTCGGGGGGAGGAGGGGAGGGAGCTTCTCAGCAGGCTTTCTTGCCACAGTGTGTTTCTGAGCTCCCTGCTCTCAATCGTACATGTGCAAAATGGTGCTGGGGCTGTTTTTCACATATACAATTCTTGTCCAAAATGGTGGTGACACTGCCATTGATATTTTGAAAAAGGGCTGTGTACGTGAAAAGTTATTGATACCTTAATACAGCCTTTAATTTGGGTTGCATGAGTGTATTGACTCTTGAGGTAACTATTTGTTGCATGTTTTCAGTAATGTAAGATATAATTTGCAAGATATGTTTTATTTTTTATGCTGTTTGCCTATGTCAGTACACATTGTTAGGGCTATGAATTTGTCATGGACATTTTCTTAAAAAGTCATGAGTTGGTCATGGCAGGAATGAGAAAAACTCACAGAAAACTCTTGGGTATTTTTAAAAAAATAACTTTTATTCAATATTGTATTTTGTAACACCCCCCCCCCCCTTAGATTGTAAACCCAGGGATTAGATTGTAACACCCCCCCAGCACAGATTGTAACCCATCCAGCACAGAATAGAAGAAGGAGGAAAACACCCCCCACCCCTTAGATTGTAAACCCAGGGATTTTAAAGCCCTTTGAAATCCCCAGGCTTAGATTGTAAGCCCAAGCAGGGGATAAAGGCAGAGGAAATGCTGCTGTCTCCTTCTGGGCACCTCTTGAAGCTCTGACAATGGCAACATTCTCTGCCTCTGATTCCGCCACCACACCATGTCATGCTGCCACTTGACCATGCCCAAAGCTCTGCCCTCCACAAGAAACAACACTGAGGAGGGGTTTGGAGCTCCAGGGAGAGGCTGTGGCTTTACCCGGTGGCACACAGCGGCTTCTTGCCATGCCACTGCGTTTCCACAGCCAGGGAGGGGTTTGGAGTTCCATGGAGACACCGTGGATCTTCTTGCCGCCATTGAGCGTGCTCTTCTGGCCAGCTCTGCTCTTCAGTTTGGGGGAAATCTCAAAAAACTTGGGAAAATCACAGAAGTCTTGGGAAGATCTCAAAAGTCATGGAGGGAGGCAAAAGTCACTAAAAACTTGACTTTTGTCATGACCATGACAAATTCTTAGCCCTACACATTGTATGAATTAATTGCAAATTTTTGAAATGCCTTGTATAATCATTTTTAAAATATGTTTTCATATTTCACTTCAATATGGATGTATAGATATATGTTTTGAAAATGAAGGGTTTTTGGATCTCATTCCATATTTACCTTCTCTTATTTATCTTTGAATTATATTCTTGAAGAGGATCATGGATCTGATTCCAGATTTGTTTTTCTTTAATTGTCCCTGAAGAAGATCATGGATCAAAACATATTGGACACTGCTGAAAATATTTTCTAATTTGAATCTATCCAATACATTTTCAGTGTTATTTCTTGGACTGTATTGATTATTTTTTATTCTACCACACATAACTAACTTGAATTTATGGTTTGAGAATTTACAAGTCATTTTATACCACAAGATATTTGATCTATTTGGTATACAATACACTTCTTTGTAATTTTAAGGTGTCCCGTGTATTCTTTTGTTTTGTTCTATCAGGTGTAAAATGGCCCTGGGAGCCATTTTGCAAATGCACACTCCAAAGCAGGGAGCTCGGCAGCGTGTCACAGTGAGAGAACCTTCTGGGACACCCCCCCACAACAGTGGTGGGCCAGTGGAGCTTCAGTCAAGTCCTACAAAGCTGGTAAGTAACACTCCAAGGCCCCAGGGAATGGGAGTGGAGGAAAACCTGAATCCGTAACAGGGGACCTGCAAATGGCAGACCCTGGCTGTTACGGACTGCTTGGGATTAATCTGTAACGGCACATTGGGGAGTTATGGATTGATCCAAATCCAGAATTAACATCCTTAATTGCTATGCCAGACCACCATTCTCCACAGCCCCCCTTTCCTTTCTCCCTTCTCTACACTCCCACTTCCCACCACCTTCCCTTCACTTTCTATCCCCAGTCCTGGTTGCTCGTTGCTGGGGGATCAGTCTGCGCTCATTGCAGTGGCAGTCCTGTAGCAAGGCAACAGGAAGAGACATTAGTTCAGAACCACCCTCCCTCTTCCCAGCCTGATGTTTTAGTCCTGTACAACAGTGTGGAGGTGTGGAGAGTGAGGCACAGTGAGGGAGAGCATGGGGAACTGTGCTGGGGCTGGGTTGGCTGTGGGTCACTGCAATGGCCTGGAGGTGGGGAGAGTGAGGCATGGTGAGGGAGAGAGTGAGGGGAGCTGTGCTGTGCCCTCTTGATATGGTTTGTAAGGTAATTTCTACAACTGACTATAACTATTTATTTTATTGTATTTATTTATTTAAAATGTATATCCCACCCCTCCTGCCCACAGGGCATCCCGGGGCGGCGAACAACATTCATTAAAACAGTATAAAATTTTAAAACAATTAAAAAATACAATATGTGGGGAAAAACCCCACTCCCAACTAGGACTGAGACAAGAGCAAGTGTTCCCGTTCTGCAGGGAAATACTGATGTTTTGGCAATGATTCTGATTTTCCATTGGTATTTATTCATTTTCCGGTGATTCCATGCCTCCACCATTTTCTTCACTTTCTGGGTCTTTCATCACTTTCCAGGACTTTTTTTTTTTCACTTTCTTGGAACTTTATGACAGTTTTACAGCAATTTTACAGCAATTCCCCCAGAACTCCCCCAGCACTTAGCTGGCATGTTTGCAACTCCAGAGCCCCTGGGGGTGTGCACAGGGCACACACGGGGCATGGGACCAGTCCTGTAGCAGCCTAGTTCAACTTGTGAAAAACAACAGAAAATGGCAAAAACAACCAGAAAGCTATGTTTCCACGGTGTGTGAATGGATGCAAATGTTGTTTCTGGTGGAAACAGGATGCACCAAGATTTCTCATTTCAGGCCTAACTTATAACCTAAGTTGGTTCAACTTGACCTGGTTTATGGTTTGTGGACATGTTGGTTTAGAGGACTACCTTCCATGGGGTTTCCATACCCTGCTCCCAATAAGTAATAAAAGAGTAGATTGAGGGGCTGCTTGCTAGTAAGGGTGGGGCTGCTAGGCAGCATCAAAAGCCCTAGGTGGGTCACATCCCTAAACTCATAAAAATCCTGCCATTAAGGGATCAGTCTGGAAAAAGGAATTCCTGCCTCTGTGTTCTGGCCTCAAAGGGCATCAGGGTAAAGCCCTGCAGACAGAACCTAGCCCAATGAGACTAGACCAGACCCAGTAGGCTCTGTTCAGTTTGGAAGCCTTCTCAGTCCCAGCCCAAACCCCTGAGACTCAGGCTGTGTGCCCTATAAGTGAGAAGCCCCACCCTGAACCACCCCTATGGACCACCATGATGGGTGAAAACAGACATGATGCTAACCACCCTTTAACCACCCTTGGTGGTCATTTATTCATGCTTCAGGGCTGCATAGGGCATCAATACAGCCCTGCAACATGCATAAATAACCACCAAGGGTGGTTAAAGGGTGGTTAGCGTCATGTATGTTTTCACCCAATGTCACAGTGCTCTGGTAGGAGCATGGCTATAACAAGAAACTGGTGAGGTTAAGCAGTACTTAATTTGTTAAAAAAATATTGCCAGTCTTCCCAACCCCTTGAATTACAGCCCTGCACCCAGTCCAAGTCCATTTACATCACAGCCCTTCATGAGGCAGGGTCATAAGGCCCAGCCTTGGAAGAGCATTGCTTTGTGGGGACCAGGATTGGGTTGGCCCTGATGTAGATGGGCTTGGACTGGGTGCAGGGCTGCATTCCAAGGAGCTGGGAAGATCTTAAGAGGCCACGAAGAATTTGAGGGAGCTGGAACCCAAATTAGGGCTTGCCCCTGGCCCCCCAACACTACCAAGAGAGCGGGCTGAATCTCCAGACAAGCCAGGCTAAGAACTCCTCACCACAGAGAGACCCTGTGAGTTGGGCCTGTGTCTGGAAGCCCCAGCTGCCAGACGAGACAAGCTATAGCTGTTTGGACTATTTGCTTTGCAGTTACACATCTGTGTTGGATGATCCTATTTGAGAGGGCACCTTCCCCTGGAGGTTCATTTAAGCCTGAGCCTGGGGATCTTTCAGAGGCAGTGTAAGACTTTTCTTTGTGGCCAAGTGTTTGGCATGTTCGAATAGGGGTTGGGGAGGATTTTTTTAGTGAGGGTATTAGGGGACTTTATATTTTTATAGATTATATTAATTCTTATTTTGTAAACTATCCCAGACCTTAAGGGAAGAGTGGAGTATAAATTTAAACAAATTAATGAAATTAAAAGTGGAAATTTTTAAAGAGAGCGTTTTAGACTGTGTATAATTGAAAGGGCTGGTTTCTACAGTGACTCACAACAAAAGGGCTGAGGAAGGCGTACCTGATATACAACCCATATTGGACATTGGGATGTCTTCCCCAGAACAGCTGTGGGGATGTTAGAGGGTGGTACATGCACTCTGGATGAATACAGGAAGTCAGTTCCTTAAACAGGTTTAAAGTTAAACCAGGCCAAGCTGCACTATGCACAAACCTTGCAACCAGGCTTGCCATGCATTTGAGTGAAGGGCGGTCTGCTGCTCTAGTAGTATCATAGGAAGGAAGAGGAAAGCAATGAATAATCTCGGTTTGAATCAGGTCAGGCTTCCACCCAGCTAATTTCCTTTTGATGCCACTTGTGGTGGGTTCTTGTGCTTAATCTAAATGCTAAGAATGTTCGCCAAGCTAAACTTGTATATGCTAGGATTGCTGTCATGTTGAGATATGACTGGATAAGACACTGAAGGAGGGACAGGTTGCTTTGAAGAGGATACTTTACTCTAAGTTCCAGTTAGGGTGAGGCCATGCTGAGCTGTTGAGGTACCAGCAGCTGGAAGTGATGAAGTAGATATCAGATCTCTCCAGTAAAAGGAACCAGGCAGTTGCCTAAATGACAGCAGCTTGCTACTACACTGATAGTCTTCCTCTGCCTGTGCACTGGAGGCTTCTGTGTGGACTTTGCATGACTGGGGCCACTGGCTGCTCATGGGGTGGGGAGACTCATAACTGCATTCTACTCCCTTATCATACAGAAGCCATGTCCTGTAGCTGGCAGTGAAAATGGCCAGAATACTAGAGTGAACAAAGTTTCTGTTGTCTTCTAGTAGTTCATGAGTATGAAGCAGCAGCAGCAGCAGTGTGGCAGGGAGTGGGGTGCACTCCTCCCTCTAGAAGTACCATGCCTGGACCGGTGCTATGTGGAGTAGTGCTGGCCTCCAGCTTCCCCTTACAGTCGGCCTGCTCCACCAGTTGTGCAAAGTCCTAAAAACAGTCTCTCTTGGCAGAAGCCCTACTGCCCCACATGGATCTCCCATGCTCTGTCTCTGCTGCTCTGAGTCAGGTGTCTCCATGCTGCCTTGGCTTCTCCTGGTTTGAAGTCTTCCCCTCAGGAACTCTCTGTTTTCAGACACCTACCCCCTGAGGCCAGGCTGCCTATATGGCAGATTCTTGCTCCTGCAGGTGCAGCCCTGATTATCCTTAGCCAGCTGCATCTCGTCTCCCTCAGGCTGTCAGTATAGCAGGTTTGGAAGCCAGATTCAGTTGCTCCCTAAAGCTCTGCTACAAGCAGCATCTCAACATGGGAGCCAGTCAAGGATGTTTGTGACTTGAAAAGGAGGAGCTGGAAAAGGGAAGTCAGTAGGAAGCTGAGGGGCTATGGTCATTGTCAGCTGTTGCTGCTGTGGCATAGCAGTGATTAAATTATTTTGTTTTTCCTGGATGCCAGAGGGAGCCCCCGATGAATTATACTGATAACCTGGAGACTAGCACCAAAATAGGCATATAAAATTAGCAGACCAATGCCAGTACCATGGGTGTCAAAGCATACAAAAAGTCCCTCTGTAACAAATAGGATCGTACTCAGATAAGATTGTCTCATCCTTTGGGAGAACATAGGGGGGAACTTCCCAGGTGCCCTATCAGGGCACTGGAAATCCTCCTAACATTACAATCTGTCTTTTTACCTAAAGAGAGGATGTGGCAGTGGTATGGTCCTGAAAGTAATTGATAGAGACAAAGTAGTTCAGATGATCTCTTTTATTGGACCAATTTTTTTTTAGCAAAAAACACAAACGTACGATCTGGGAATTGCTGGTTAAATCTGTAGCTTGCCTTCCAAAAAGGTGGTCAGCAAATAAGGGGTAAAGGGAGATCTTGTCCAGGATTGGACCTAAGTGGGAGTCAAATTTTCACAACTTAGGAACTTCTTCTGCCCAAGAGAAGATATGCAACTAATTTGGGGTTACAGAAGGTCGTGCAGTCCCTTCTGTGTCTGCATTAAATTATGAGGATCCTGGTTGAAGACCCATTTGGGTAGCTAGGATGGAAGATATGATTATTATTGTTGTTGTTGTTATTTATTATTATTTTATTAAGTCTGTATATAGCACTAGCAATGTACCTGGCAATGAACAATCATAATTAGAAACAGGTCCTTGCACAGTGGTTTATGATTTAGGCCAAATAAAGGAGTTGAGGCAGAGGTACATTCTGTTGGTATATGCAACATCCATAAGTTAAAGTTACTGAATTAAGAAAAGTAATTGACTATAGAGCCACCAGATGGTGCTGCTAAGTTTATGTGTACATGGAAGGGAGATGGGGTTTTACAGTTGAATTCCTTTGTGTAACCACTCCTTCTTCCCTTCTCTCTCATTGTCTCAGTCTCCATTTTGTCTTCTTACTAGTTAGATGTAACTAAGGATCTGTGCCTGAGAAAGCTTAAGTAAAGTTCTGTTTTTAAACCTTCAGCTGCATTTGTCCTTACTGATTGCGAATCAGTTATTACTCTGCAACAGGTTATGGGCCCAGACCTCTTCAGAACAGCCCAGAACAACTCTAAAGACTGGAAGTGAGCTGAAAGGAAAAGAGGCCCAAAGGAAACTCCCAGAGGAGGCCTACTAACAGTAAGTGAGCAGAAGAACCAGAATCCCAATCTGAGGGGAGGGAAGCAAGCATGGCCAGCAGCTCTGAATTAAAGCTTTCAGTCTGCAAGCTGAATAACACAAACTACCAGTTGTGGAAATTCAAAATAGAAATGCTCCTATCCAAAGATGACCAGTGGGAGGTGATCACCACAGACAGACCTGCAGCAAACCCTGAGGAGTGGAACAGGAAGAACAGACAGGCAAAGGCAACCATAAGCCTGCTAGTAGAAGATGACCAGTTAATCCACATAAGGGAGGAGGCCACAGCAAAGGGCATGTGGAATGCACTGCAGAAGCTGCATGAAAGGACCAGCTTGAACAGTAAGCTGTTTCTCCTAAGGAAACTGTACCAGATGAGACTTGGTACAGGGAAGGAGATGCAGGATCATATAAATTCAATGCTGGAAGTGGTAGCACAACTGCGAGGCATTGGTGAAGAGATAAAAGACAACCATGTGGTGGCCTTACTTCTCTGCAGTCAGCCTGAATCATACAGCTCCCTCATAAATGCCCTAGAGACAAGGCCTGAGGCAGATCTAACACTGGAATTTGTAAAAGGGAGACTCATGGATGAATTCCAGCACAGGAAAGAAATCACACAAGACAATCAGGGACAGGATAAGGAAACTGTCCTGAGAATTACAGACAACAGATTGCACAAGAAGGAAACAAGGGCATATTTTTGGTGCAAGAAAGAAGGACACCTAAAGAAAGACTGCTCCATATGTAAGGCAGAACAACAAAAGTGATCTCCACAAATGCCTACACAAAGGGCCAAGGCCACAACCAGTGACACAACCACAGAACAGTGGAGATGATGTTTTAGAGCAACACAGACCAACTCATCACAGGACTGGTGTGTCGACTCTGGAGCCACAAGTCACATGACCAGCGACAAGAGCTTTTTCACAGTACTGGACCCAAGCAACAAAGAAGAGATATACCTCGCTGATGGAAGCAGTATCACCGCAGAAGGTATTGGCGAAGGAATTCTAAGTTGCAACAAGTCACATGGAGGCACACTAACAATACCGGTAAAGGATGTGCTGTATGTACCTGGCTTAGAGGGAGGACTCCTATCCGTTAAATGCCTAACAGAGAAAGGACTCACCGTAAATTTCCACGGTAATGAATGCACAATCCAAAAGGGGACCAGGGTCCTAGCCAGAGCCTATGCAGATGAGCACCTGTATCGCTTAAGTGCAACCAAGGAACAAGCAAAACTCACTACACACGAGCAACACAAGGACTGTATTTATCTGTGGCATCGATGTCTGGGTCACAGGCACCAAGAAAGTATAAAGGAACTGCAAAGACAGCAGCTGAGAAAAGACCTGATAATAACAGCATGTCCCTTGACCATGAGATGTGAATACTGTATCAAAGCTAAAACCACCAGAGCAACGCTCCCCAAGGTAAGCCAGACAAGAACCTCCAAGCCACTTGACCTCATACACTGTGATGTGTGCGGCCCCATGAAAGTACCCACACCCGGAGGGAACAGATACATAGTGACATTCATAGATGACTACTCAAGATACACAGTCACATACCTCATGAAGCATAAGGATGAAGTACTGGAAAAACTAAAGGACTACATAACCATGACAAGCAACAGATCCAACGCAAGCTGCTCATACTTAGAACTGACAACGGAGGCGAATACACAGGAAAGAGAGTTGAAGACTTCCTGAGAGCCCACGGGATAGAGCACCAGAAGACGGTACCATACACGCCTGAGCAAAATGGGGTAGCTGAAAGAAAGAACAGAACCTTAACAGAAATGATCAGGTGCATGTTGATGGATTCTGGACTGCCAGAAAAATATTGGGGCGAAGCAGTAGTTACGGCAACATATCTACAGAATCGACTCTACTCAAGAACAGTGAGTAAAACCCTGTACGAACTCTGGTATGGAGAGAAGTCTAGTATGGGACACATCAAGTGTTTGGATGCAAGGCATACATGCACATTCCGGGAGAGAAATACACCAAACTACAAAACCGAGCTGTGGAAGGGATTATTGTCCGATACAGCAAACATTCCAAAGGATAAAGTATCCTCAACCCACACACAGAAAAGTAACTATCAGCAACAGCGTGACTTTAGAAGAAAACCCAAGCAACAGTGTAATGTCCTTACAAGAATCAGAAGGAGAAGCATGTCCCGAATCAGGAGGAGAAGAGCGTCCTGAACAACTAGTTGAAATCAGCACAAGCTCAACTGAGATTCAGGAACAAACCCAATCACCTTCAGATGTTGAAATCAGATCTACCAGGGAAATAAAGGCAAACCGCCCAACAGCCTGTCCTACAAAGCAAGTACCGACAGACTGTCTGAGCCATCAACATGGGAAGATATTTTACAAACGTCAGAAGGGGAACACAACAAATGGACAAAGGCAGCTACAGAAGACATGGTAGCAAATGCCCTGACAAAACCTTAACCAGGATAGCACCACCAAAAGCTACTAAGTAAAATGGGCATAGTAGGTTAACTTCTGTGTGTTGAGAAGGGGTGTTGGTATATGCAACATCCATAAGTTAAAGTTACTGAATTTAGAAAAGTATAGAGCCACCAGATGGTGCTGCTACGTTTATGTGTACATGAAAGGGAGTTGGGGTTTTACAGCTGAATTCCTTTGTGTAACCACTCCTTCTTCCCTTCTCTCACATTGTCTCAGTCTCCATTTTGTCTTCTTACTAGTCAGATGTAACTAAGGATCTGTGCCTGGAAAGCTTAAGTAAAGTTCTGTTTTAAACCTTCAGCTGCATTTGTCCTTACTGGTTGTGAATCAGTTATTACTCTGCAACACATTCATGATGTTGAGAAGTTGTGGATGCACATGCTTACTTTCATTACAAGGGAGAAGGGGACCCTGAATGACAGGACAGTAGAGGGAGACAGGAATATCACTAAGCAGTCTGGGGGGGTAAAGAGCTAGGGAAAGTCTGATGGAAGAAGTAGGCTTTCAGGAGGGATCTGAAGGTTCGGAAGGAGGGAGCAGATCATATGTGTTCAGGGAGGGAGTTCCAAGTATACGGTTCAGCATGGGAGAAGGAGCAAAAACAGTTTAGGGAACAGCATGGGAGAAGGAGCAAAAAACAGAATACTCTGGGCCAGGGGCGGCTGGTGGGTTTTGAGTTTGGAGGGGCAGTAAGGCCGGCTGGCCGGCTTGCAAGCCGGTGCGTGGAGCCAGGGCAATGGTGGGCAGAGCCAGGGCAATGGTAGGCGGAGCCAGGGCAATGGTAGGTGGAGCCAGGGCAACGGTGGTGTTGCATAACCCAGCAGCAAGGAATTCCCAGGGTTAACAATGGATGGTCATTACATTACTTAATGCTGCTGGGATGCTGGTGTGTGACGCACTGCCACTGGGGAATAGAGAACCCTCCTACGTGGGTCGTATATGCTCTATTTCCCACTAGGTGCAAATTAACCATAGTAGGGTTAAAAAAAATAGATCACGCTGACATCGCCTACCTTTATCCCAAATCCTCGATTTTCATGGCATCCTTGGCCACCTGCCGTCTTCTGAAGGTGTAGGCTTTGGGACAAGCCTTCCTTCTGGCTTGGAGAACTTGGGAGGACTGAGTTAGCTCCCTGTTCTGCGACAAGCTGAATCAGAAGAGAAGGAAAGGGAAGAGAACGACAGGACAGGGGAGAAATAGGAGGGTATGGGTTTGGTTTTGGAGCATGAGAAGAGGAAGGGGGAAGAGATGGGTTCAGGAGGGGGACAGGGGAAAAGGGTTTCCTTGTCTGCAGTCTTCTCTTCTGCCGTGCTCCTACCTACTTTCTCCTCTGTTCACAAGGAAAGCAAGGCGAGGTGTGGAATCATGCCAGATCTCCGACAAACTGGATAGAAAAAAGAAGCAAAATAATTTGGATCTTTGCATTTTGAATG
>QEPC01013609.1:358163-368163 GCA_003113815.1 Sphenodon punctatus
TCAGATTCCAACATGGTCATGTATGACCTGGCCTCGATACCAGTCTTGGCATCACGACTATCTACTCGTATTTGTTCAAAGCACTCGACCAGGTCCTCTCTGTGCTCATAGATGACCTCGACTGTCCGCACACTGAAGTTCCAGCGTGTTTTTGCGACTTTGGGGAGCCTTCTCTTCACCACCGCATCCAGAACTTCAGTCCTTTTTGGAGAAGAGCTGAAGAAAGCTGGGATACCAGACAGACTTTGGAAGAAAATCCTTACTTGTCTTATTTGGGATACAGCTTGCTGCACGATAAGGTTCAGTTGATGGGCGAAACAGTGAATGAAGTGTGCGTTCGGGTACACATCTCTTATCTTCCTCTGGACTCCACCATGCTCTCCACACATCACGCTTGCTCCATCGTAGCTCCGAGCGATGAGTTTTTCTTTCTTAGAGTCCCTTGGGAGAGCAGTACTGAGGTTTTCAAGCAAGGACTCAGTGATTGTTTCTCCACGGGAGTCTGTCAAGTGTGTGAAGCTGAAAAAACGTTCCACGGTTGAACCCCTGCCATCGATGTAGTGGAAAATCATGACAGACTGGCAGACGGTTGAGACATCTGTGGTGTCATCAGTAGCCCTCCTTTCATGACGCAGAAAAGCATCCACTAGTCTGTTCACATTTCTTATCGATTTCCTCAACCGACGAAGTGCATCAGAATCACTCGGGCTTGGCCTTGCGTTCCTGTTGACTGCTCTTTCAATTAAATCCGACACCAAGATGTTGCTCCTTGGAAAGGAGTGGATGATACGGTGCAGATCACGTCTCATGGCAATCGCCAGCTCAACACCAGTGAGGTTGTCCACATAATTTCCACCACAGTGGATCACGATTCCTGTTGGAGGTGGAACGTCACTTCTCCTCTGAATCCTATCCAACGTTGGAATGATCTCGTGCCATCTCATGCCTCCTCTTCCGAACCACCATATGTCATAAATCTGACTGCCTGAGGAAAAGGTAAGCCCCTCTTCACGGACAAACTGCTCCAAACAGTGAATGTAGGAATCGCCGATGATCCAGATCACTTCTACCATACTTCAGATCAGGATGCAAACACAACGCAATTGCAATCCACAGGAGTAGCACAGACATGAGAGATAGACACAGAGGTCTGTCCTCTAACCCCAAGGAACTGCAGAGAAATGGTACAGAATTGCAGGTGTTACAGTACTAAACCAGGCCGCTACAGACCAGCATTTCTAGTAACGCAGCCAAGATCACAGAACTAACAGTTGAGTCTCTTTGTCTCAAAACCCCAAATTTGTCATATTTCAAGCTTTTTGAACACAACTGAGATCACAAATCGCAGGGGGGGACCAGATTTGTGGAAAACAAGCTGGGGGTCTTGCCCCTCTTCGTTTCCTATGTCTGAGCTTCTGGAGAAGGCAACTGGTTGCTGGTACTAGGTTCAATGAACTGCTGTATGTCTTCTGTCTGCAATTTTATTGGGTAGGGGTGCTTTGTGCAGTACTGGACTAAGGCACTGTGGCACGGCAGGCCCCTGCCCTGCAGCAAACCATCATCTCTAGCTCCGAGCTACAAAATGCCTTGCCAAGCATAATCCCTCAGTTTGACCCCCAATGGGCCAAGGGCTCCACTGCCAGCAAAGCCCCCTTGGCCCTACAGCAGACCAGCAGAAGCTCCAAGTAACCTGGCCCAGCACACACTGCTTGCCAATAACAATCCCCCAGTTTGGCCCCCAATGGGCCAGGGGCTCCACTTCCAGCAAAGCCTCCTTGGCCCTACAGAAAACCAGCGGAAGCTCCAAGTAACCTGGCCCAGCACACACTGCTTGCCAATAACAATCCCTCAGTTTGGTTTGGCCCCCAATGGGCCAAGGGGGCTCCACTGCCAGCAAAGCCCAGGCACACACATACAGCTGGCCTGTTCTTGAGAGTTTGGATCCTTTCAGGACACCATTTCAAGAAACCTAGGCCCCTGCAGACCACCATTCCTAGCGACCACCGTACCAAATGCCTGCCCATGCTCAGAGCAGGCCTGTTTTTAACAGTTGGGTGGCACCTTTTGGGGCTCCATGCCACCAAACCAGGCCCCACGCCCTCCAGTAGACCAACATCACACCACCAACAAAATGTCTGTTATCCAAGCTCACACAGACCCCTCCTGTGTCCTGTCCACACCCAGCAAGACATGTGTCCCCCTCTCCCCTCCCCGTGTCTCTCTGTACACCCACTCCCCTCACTTCAGGTTGCCATAGACGCAAATTGTAAGAGGGCACTTATGAGATATGCAGGTTGCAGGGCTGCATTGGTTCCAATGCAGCCCTGCTACCTGCATATCTCATAAGTGCCCTCTTAGATTTTGCATCTGGCAAGTTGGCAACCCTACACATACTCCTTTGCCCACTCCAATGCAGAATCAAATCCCCCACTCCCAGTGCACCCCATAATTTGTAAGTAAATAAAATTCTTATTAAAATCTAAATTAAATTCACAAATCAAAATTAAAGCAAATCACCATTATAACATTCCCCCTAAGTACCTCCTGTCCTCCCCGCACCCACGGTTCCCTCCCTAAAAAAGCAAACCGGTTAAGCTCAAGCCCCAGATGGGTCCCCAACTTCGCAAAGTACTTACCAGCAGCAGGAGTCAAACTGAGTCCTCAGGGCAGGCTGAGCAGCGTCTTCTCTTCCCCACTCAAGCGAGGGCAAAATAATCCTGCCCTGGGTGGGCTTCAACGATGATGGACCCACTTGGCACTGCCAAGTGGCACTGCCAAGTGGGAGGCGTGGCACACTACACTACACTACACTACACTACCTAGCTAGCTTCCTTGAGATGATTATTATTAAATAACAAACTACTAATAAATCTAATCTATCTAACACTAAGTGGACTGGAGTGGAAAAAAAGATCCAATTTCAGGTGGATGGGCCAACTGCAAAACTCACTCTGAGTCTGAGAAGAGCAACTGAGTCACACACTCTCAGAAGACAGAGCCAAAGAGAGATAAAATGGCACCTGGATTCTCTTTATATATGCTCTGCTCCACCTCTCTCACTCAATCTCTGCAGCAGGCAGCCCCCACCCGCTCATCACCATGTGAGAGGGAAAAGCCATACAGCAGAGAAACTCTGCACTTTTAAAAAATAAACAGTCACACAAGCACTCTCTCCCCCCACCCCCCCAGCCAATCACATCCACTCCTCCACTCACACGTCACAGCAAAGGCACACAGCACATGGTTTCTTCTGCATTGATTCTGCAGCTCTCCCCATCCACCGCACCACCCCTCCCCCTCCTCTGGGTGGCAAGGGCTACAGCCCCAATCACAACCTAACATGCAGTTTTTTTTCCCTATTAGCCCCCATGCAAGTCTGCCCCCAGCAGCTGTCAATTTCCCTACTGCGGGCTGGACGGCAACGCTAGCCGCCCAACCCGCGTTTTGCAGACATTTGCCCCTTGCAGGGCTCGGTTAGCTCTGGGCTTGCCTTCCCCCCCCCCTTTTTAATAAATTATTCACAAACTGTTCTGTTAATCTGTTCATTCATTGGTGGCTCAGTGTCCCAGGCCCAGCCGCCTGCCTCCCCGTCCCTCCCCCAACAAGTCAATTCTGAACATTAGAGATCAAAGTGCATGCATGATCGCGTCGCGCATGCACATTGACAAACCAGGAAGTTCGGGGTCCCAGCATGGCTGAGACAGCCGCGCCGGGGCTCTGAAGACTAAACGGGATGCCGGCAGCCTGGGGAAGGGGGATTCCTAGTAGTAACGCCACAGGGGGACCTGGAGCAAGTCGGGAGAGCGGTGCCCCGGCTTCCCTGACGGTAGAACCACCCCTGCAGGGTACCCAGATAGGAAAAACCTCTCAGTCAGTCTCTTGATGTTTCAAGACTTCTCTCAACCTTATCATCTGGGGAACCCAACTTCAGAATCTGTGGCTCATCATTGAGTTTTCAGAAGCAAGAGAGAGTGAGAGAGAAACTCCAGAATTAAAAGAGGGAAGAGAAGTTCTGAGGAGCCACAAGAGGGAATATTGGATAGAAGGAGGGAGGAAGGGGACAGAGCAAGAGGTAAGTGAGACACAGAGGGAACACAAGCTGAAGGGGAATAAGGTAAGGCAGGGCTACGAGTGGAATGCCAAGCACAGGGACTTCCAGGAATGGCAAGGCCCTGTGGGGAAACAAAACCAAGCAGGGTTATAGGGGAACAGACAATGGGGAAAGTGAGACCAAAGGGGGCAACAAGAAACACAAGACTACAGGGAAACAATGCATGGGTATAGGGGAACAAAGCTATGGGGGGAGTGAGACCAAACAGGACAACAAGGGAGCACAGAGTTAACCAGACAGCAACACAGACAACAGTGGAGACAACATTCAATCATACCGGGACACTTACCAGGTTACACACAAAGGAAGACAAGAACTATAGTTATAATACAGACAACAAGTAAGGAAGGAGGTGCAGGGTCCATAAGGGTCATACATACAACAGATACCCAACAAGAAGACGGGAGGGTGAGAGAGAGACCCCCTAGACACAAGGTAGTGGAAAGGTAGGGTGCACAAGCATTCCACATTGGCTTGCACTCAGGGTGTAAGAGCAGTTGTTCCCACAGCTTCCTGTGGCCACACTATGGTTTAAATGCTACCTTGTGGTCAATCAGGAAGCTGTGAGGCAAGGCTAGCGAGGAAAGGGCACGGCTGGGGAAGGGCGTGGCAACACAGGGGTGGAGACATGAAGGAAGACACTAGGGATGGGCGAACAGATCGGGGTCCGGGTTCGGTCATTCGGTTCGGTTCAGTTCGGCTGTTCGGTTTGGTCACCGAGTTCGGGTTCAGCCATTTGGTTCGGCCGTGTTCAGTTCGGCTGTTTTAAAAAAGTATCATGAGAGCCCATGATCGCGCCAGAAACCAGAAATTCGAGTGCGTGCGGAGCTTGTGTGGGTGAGAGAGTGTGTGTTGTGGCTGGCTGGGTGTTCGGTTTTGATTCATTTGTTTTGGCTGTGTGGTGTATGTTGGTTTTGGTTTGGCTGTTTGGTGAGTGTTGGTGGGTGTGTTGGCTGGCTGTGTTTGTGGAAAAACGTTTTATTTTTTTAAAATGGAGAAGAAGGTGACCAGTGCCACCACCATTAAAGGTCGGGCCTGGGGGAAGGCCAAGGTGGCCGAGCCAGTGGTGGAGGAAGAGGTTCCTCCTGCCTCTGCTGCTGGACATTCAGTGGTGGAGGAGGCGCCAGAGCCGGCGGGCACAGGAGGTGCTGCTGCCACTGCTGCCAGGTTTGTAAACCTTTTTTTTACTTTGAGGACAAGAAACTTAAGGCTCTATCTGTTAGAATGAGCTCACTGGTGTGTGGGTGCGTGGGTGGTGAGCATCAGTCAGGTACAAACAGTGAGCATCAGAGGGTAGCAGCAGATGTCTGCCACACAGAGAGAGGGTACTGTAATATGTGGGGCTCTTCCAGCAGTCAGGCATGAGCACAAGCAGCACCCCCATCCAAACATGTGCCTGCCAGCCATAATGGCAAAACAATGGGTGGGAATGCCTTAGATAAACATAGCATTCATAAAACCACATATATTTTAATACATTTAGACATAACCATATAAAATAAATCTCAAAGCAGATATGCAATCCAATAAATGACCACAGGTATCAAAATCTAATTGGGGTACTCACTAGCACTCCAAAAACATATACAATCAATGGGGTACACCAACACTGCAAACAAACCTATTCCGTGCTGGACACACTGTGTTTCTNCCCCATCCACCGCACCACCCCTCCCCCTCCTCTGGGTGGCAAGGGCTACAGCCCCAATCACAACCTAACATGCAGTTTTTTTTCCCTATTAGCCCCCATGCAAGTCTGCCCCCAGCAGCTGTCAATTTCCCTACTGCGGGCTGGACGGCAACGCTAGCCGCCCAACCCGCGTTTTGCAGACATTTGCCCCTTGCAGGGCTCGGTTAGCTCTGGGCTTGCCTTCCCCCCCCCCTTTTTAATAAATTATTCACAAACTGTTCTGTTAATCTGTTCATTCATTGGTGGCTCAGTGTCCCAGGCCCAGCCGCCTGCCTCCCCGTCCCTCCCCCAACAAGTCAATTCTGAACATTAGAGATCAAAGTGCATGCATGATCGCGTCGCGCATGCACATTGACAAACCAGGAAGTTCGGGGTCCCAGCATGGCTGAGACAGCCGCGCCGGGGCTCTGAAGACTAAACGGGATGCCGGCAGCCTGGGGAAGGGGGATTCCTAGTAGTAACGCCACAGGGGGACCTGGAGCAAGTCGGGAGAGCGGTGCCCCGGCTTCCCTGACGGTAGAACCACCCCTGCAGGGTACCCAGATAGGAAAAACCTCTCAGTCAGTCTCTTGATGTTTCAAGACTTCTCTCAACCTTATCATCTGGGGAACCCAACTTCAGAATCTGTGGCTCATCATTGAGTTTTCAGAAGCAAGAGAGAGTGAGAGAGAAACTCCAGAATTAAAAGAGGGAAGAGAAGTTCTGAGGAGCCACAAGAGGGAATATTGGATAGAAGGAGGGAGGAAGGGGACAGAGCAAGAGGTAAGTGAGACACAGAGGGAACACAAGCTGAAGGGGAATAAGGTAAGGCAGGGCTACGAGTGGAATGCCAAGCACAGGGACTTCCAGGAATGGCAAGGCCCTGTGGGGAAACAAAACCAAGCAGGGTTATAGGGGAACAGACAATGGGGAAAGTGAGACCAAAGGGGGCAACAAGAAACACAAGACTACAGGGAAACAATGCATGGGTATAGGGGAACAAAGCTATGGGGGGAGTGAGACCAAACAGGACAACAAGGGAGCACAGAGTTAACCAGACAGCAACACAGACAACAGTGGAGACAACATTCAATCATACCGGGACACTTACCAGGTTACACACAAAGGAAGACAAGAACTATAGTTATAATACAGACAACAAGTAAGGAAGGAGGTGCAGGGTCCATAAGGGTCATACATACAACAGATACCCAACAAGAAGACGGGAGGGTGAGAGAGAGACCCCCTAGACACAAGGTAGTGGAAAGGTAGGGTGCACAAGCATTCCACATTGGCTTGCACTCAGGGTGTAAGAGCAGTTGTTCCCACAGCTTCCTGTGGCCACACTATGGTTTAAATGCTACCTTGTGGTCAATCAGGAAGCTGTGAGGCAAGGCTAGCGAGGAAAGGGCACGGCTGGGGAAGGGCGTGGCAACACAGGGGTGGAGACATGAAGGAAGACACTAGGGATGGGCGAACAGATCGGGGTCCGGGTTCGGTCATTCGGTTCGGTTCAGTTCGGCTGTTCGGTTTGGTCACCGAGTTCGGGTTCAGCCATTTGGTTCGGCCGTGTTCAGTTCGGCTGTTTTAAAAAAGTATCATGAGAGCCCATGATCGCGCCAGAAACCAGAAATTCGAGTGCGTGCGGAGCTTGTGTGGGTGAGAGAGTGTGTGTTGTGGCTGGCTGGGTGTTCGGTTTTGATTCATTTGTTTTGGCTGTGTGGTGTATGTTGGTTTTGGTTTGGCTGTTTGGTGAGTGTTGGTGGGTGTGTTGGCTGGCTGTGTTTGTGGAAAAACGTTTTATTTTTTTAAAATGGAGAAGAAGGTGACCAGTGCCACCACCATTAAAGGTCGGGCCTGGGGGAAGGCCAAGGTGGCCGAGCCAGTGGTGGAGGAAGAGGTTCCTCCTGCCTCTGCTGCTGGACATTCAGTGGTGGAGGAGGCGCCAGAGCCGGCGGGCACAGGAGGTGCTGCTGCCACTGCTGCCAGGTTTGTAAACCTTTTTTTTACTTTGAGGACAAGAAACTTAAGGCTCTATCTGTTAGAATGAGCTCACTGGTGTGTGGGTGCGTGGGTGGTGAGCATCAGTCAGGTACAAACAGTGAGCATCAGAGGGTAGCAGCAGATGTCTGCCACACAGAGAGAGGGTACTGTAATATGTGGGGCTCTTCCAGCAGTCAGGCATGAGCACAAGCAGCACCCCCATCCAAACATGTGCCTGCCAGCCATAATGGCAAAACAATGGGTGGGAATGCCTTAGATAAACATAGCATTCATAAAACCACATATATTTTAATACATTTAGACATAACCATATAAAATAAATCTCAAAGCAGATATGCAATCCAATAAATGACCACAGGTATCAAAATCTAATTGGGGTACTCACTAGCACTCCAAAAACATATACAATCAATGGGGTACACCAACACTGCAAACAAACCTATTCCGTGCTGGACACACTGTGTTTCTGACTATCTTGCAATCATTATCAACAGTACCAGTTAAATAATAGCAAAGATTACAAAACAGATGGGTGGTCTCCGACATTTACATATCCTCCATACATGGGAACATGTATAATAACTCCAAGAGACCTCTAAAAAACAATTAACAAACCAATATATCTTATATGAACACTATTTTAAGAAATTTATATATATAAAGGGTTTTTTAAATTGTATTGGGTATTTGTTTTCTTATTCTTTTATATTTATTAAACTTATACCCCCTTGGAAGATGATCTACTCACCCCCTGTCCACATGAATCCATGCATTCATCGCTCTAAAGCAGTCATGGCAACAAAGGTGAGGCTATTGTTTGTTCCCCCAGTTGAATACTACGATAGAGAGAGATTGATTTTAAACTTAATGTTTAATTATTTTTTATTTTTTGAAACATTTAAAACTCCAAATCCTTGACACTACTTCCCAAGGTCCAGTCCTTACCACTGATCATGTATGATGAAGATCCTCACATATTCATGTACAGGGAAAACCTCAAAATGCCTAATATTAACTTTAAATAATAATAGATAAAATCTTGGGATTGGAGGACTTCCTTACATAGACATAGGGTATTTTCATACATTACGAGATCACGCTCAACCACGGTGGATTCCCACCGGGTGAGCAAGGTCTCGTCACGTCTGTTGGGGGGAACGGAAGTTCACCCCCAGATGTTCACCCCCGTCAATCGCGGCGGGGAATCACATTCACCACGCGATCGGCGGTCCCAGCGGGGCCGGCCCCGATCGCGTGGTGAATGTGATTCCCTGCCGCGATGAAGGGGCCCGGCCCATATGGACAGATACCACGGCCCGGAATCCACAGTGGGATTCTGGGTCATGGTCAATGCGGGTGGGCACTGCGACTGCATTGGCCGCGGCACCCGCCCGCTCCCAGGAGGGCAGGTGGTGAGGGAGCGTGGGGGAGGCGGGGCCGTGTGGCCACACGTTGAACCACACAGCCCCGCCCCCTCCCCGATTCCCCGCCGGGATCAGCTGGCATGTCTGTTGGGCATGCCGGTGTGATCCTGGCGGGGAACTGTGATGCGGCCAATACAGGCCCTGTCGCATCTGAAATCACCCATAGTAATACATCCTAAGCGACACACATAAAGGCTGACCCCACTTCCCATATGTAATGTATATGATTGCCAAGCATAAACACAGTAATGATAATCTTATATAATCAAATAAATATATATTCTCTACACAAAAATGTGTGAGCTATCACCCTTAGTGAAGTTTGTATAACATTAGCATTTGAGTTAATCACTGTTATACATACTCAAATCAGGTGTGTTGGATAGGGCTTGATAGTATTTAACTGGGGGAATAAACAGTATCCTCAATTCCATTGCCAGGATTGTCTTGGAATAGTCATATGTATGGTCTTATTCAGATAGGGGGTAAGTGAGTTTCTTCTCCAAGTGGATATGAGTTTTAAATGTTTCAAAAAATAAAAAATAATTAAACATTAAGTTTAAAATCTCTCTCTCTATCATAGTATTCAACTGGGGGAACAAACAATAGCCTCACCTTTGTTGCCATGACTGCTTTAAAGCGATGAATGCATGGATTCATGTGGACAGGGGGTGAGTAGATCATCTTCCAAGGGGGTATAAGTTTAATAAATATAAAAGAATAAGAAAACAAATACCCAATACAATTAAAAAAAAACTTTTTATATACAAATTTCTTAAAATGGTGTTCTTA
>QEPC01013609.1:397589-409932 GCA_003113815.1 Sphenodon punctatus
GTTTACCCTTATCCTTGCCACATGGACCTGCCTGCTGTCATTCTCATCGTAACCAAGCCAAGTACGTGCACCTGAGACCTCACATCTTCATGAATGTTAGACCCCTTGTCTCTCCCTCTGTTCCCCTTCCTATGTCTCTCCCCCAGTTCCTGTCTCTCAGATTGTAAGCCCTAGGGGCAGGGACCGTGTCTGCTTTATTAGTTTTTAAAGTGCCAGGTACACTGCTGGCGCTATATAAATGTTTGTTAATAATAATAATAATAATAATAATAATAATAATAATAATAGACTATTGTGTATTACTGTCTTTCAAATCAGTAAAATAAGTTGAAAAGTTCTTTCATTTGTCCTTTGTACTAATGGGTTAGAAATAACTATTATATGTATCATCTTTGTATTGATGAGCCAGCACCAGACTACTAACTGTTGTTAAAGGGGCCCCACTTCTTGCATTTGTCATGGACCCATGGCCAGACTTTGGCTTGGAGTGGGGATGCAAGGAGGTGGGACTGGGGACAGGGCAGCAGATACTTCAGGAAATGCCTGCTCTGTCAGGAGTGCTGTATGGCCATCACCATACTTCTGCTGTTCCTTCCTTGATATTATCGCAGCTCTTCCTCCCTGCCCTGCCTTGCTCTGCAAGCTGATTCTACCTTGGCCAGTTTCTTTCTGGTTCAACTCCCCCTTTCAAGACTGGGATGCTGTTCTTGGTCTTATTCCAATTTCCCAATGTATTGGCAATGGCCCAACACAACCTCCCTCTGCTGCTCCAAGGCCCGACCTGTCCACTGCACTCATGACCACACTGGGAGATACTCCCTACAGCTGGCCCCTAATTACACAGAAGGTGGTCCTGCTCACCACACATAGGATTCCTCTGCAAAAACCCTTCTCTGTTGCACCTTCCTCCTACCATGGGCTGAGCCATAAGGGCACTGCCTGATCCCCACTCCCTTCCCAGATCTTTGTTGTTGCCCTTTTGTAAAAGGGGCACCACAACGTTCCCTGCTCACTTGTGGTCTCCCTTGGTTGGTCTACATGACCAGGGATCTCCTATTTCTGGAACTAAGTGGAGCTCCCTCCACTCTGCTGCCTTGTCAGTGGTCTCCACACTATTGGACTTCCCCAGCTCTTAATCCCAAATCATCCCCCTCATGACTAGCGATAGGGTGCAGAGTTAGTCTTGGGTCTAGTCCTGAAAGGACTCATCCCCACTGTGCCACAGGGATACTTCATATGAATGAGGCTATTTTTAAAAAGCCAACATGCTAGAAGCAGATATTGATTTATTATTTAAATGTATACTTCTCCCTTCCCCTGAGGCTCAGAGTGGCTAGAGATGCTAATTCACTACCTACAGCCTATATGGAAATACTACACAAGTCACCATGAAGAGCATATTCATCTAAAAACCCTGTTTATTCTTAAAAGAAAAAAGAACCACACAAACAGGTACCTAAAACAGATAGGATTGTAGGAGCTTGTATATAACATTCCAAATCTAGTTCCCTGTAAGTAAGTGAAGCACGTGCACCTGCAATTTCTCAACCTCATGACTGTACTCTTGTCTCTACTGATGTTTGCCTTTCCTTTGTCTCCCCCTCCCTTGTCTCTTAGATTGTAAGCCCTTCTGGGGATAGGGACCTATCTGTAATGATTGATTGTACAGCACCAGGTATACTGCTATCACTATATAAATAATAAATTAATAATCATAACAACTCCAAAAGATGATGACTTCCACCCTTCTCACAGCCAGCCTCGTCAGTCAGTCATGAGCAAGGGGGGAATAAAAAATTACCAGCTGTCATTAAATCACATAGTAAGTGAAAAGTTGTCTAGAAGTTCAACAACTATGCATTCCCTTTTATGAATGTGTTAGAGACACATTTATTAGTTCCAGTCAGGACCGACTTTAGAATTTTCAGGGTCCAAATAAAATGCAGGGACCTTGATATCCCCACTCGCTCCCTTGTGACCCCCACCCCTTTGGGGGAACCTACTGTGGGACTCTAGAGGTGGTTACATTTGGGGCCCCACTGGGAAGGAAAGAGGGTCCCACACCTTGCTGTGGTGAAAATGGAGGCCACTGTAGGACCCATAAAGCAGAGAAAACAGCGGGGTCTGAGGTGCTCACCATGGGTTGGCCTGTGGCAAGGGTGGCCCTGGTTCCAGCTCATTTTGGAATAGGACAGATGGTGCCATAACTGACACCTTTGTTGACTGTCTCAGCAAATAGACTTAGGAGAAATTCTAGGGATTATGATGTGCCCAGTCTCTATATGAAACTCAGTTCAGGAATGTTAGCAAGAATAGAACCACTTGCCAGCCACCTATTTCGTAGAATCATAGAATCATAATGTTGAAAGGTACCTCAGAGGTCATCTAGTCCAACCCCCTCCTCAATAAAGGAAATCTGCAGCTACAGCATCCCCGACAAATGGCCGACCAGCCTCTGTTTGAAAACCTCCAGCGAAGAAAAGCCTCCACCTCCCTAGGTAATTTGTCCTAGTGTCAAACAGCTCTTACTGTTAAGTTCTTCCTAATGTTTAACCAAAATCTGCTTTCTTATCATTTTAGATAATTGTTTCTAGTCTTGCCTTCAGGGGCAAGAGGAAACAAGTCTTTGTCAGCCTCTCTGTGACAGCACTTCAGGTAGTAGAAGATCACTATAATGTTTCCCCTTAGTCTTCTCTAGGTTAAACATACCCAGCTCCTTCAACCTTTCCTCATAGGACTTGTTTTCCAGACCCCTGACCATCTTTGTCACCTTCCTCTGAACCCGTTCCAACTTGTCAATGTCCTTCTTACAGTGCGGTGCCCAGAACGGGACACCGTACTCCAGATGAGGTCTGACCAGCACAGAAGAAAGTGGAACTATTGCTTCTCATGACTTGGAAATGATGCTTCTGTTAATGCAGCCTAAAATTGCATTAGCCTTTTTGAGACTGCATCACACTGCTGATTCATGTTCAGTTTGTGATCAACTACAATCCCCAGATCCTTTTCACATGTATTGCTGCCAAGCCAGGTATTCCCCAATCTGTATTTGCACATTTGATTTTTCTTACCTAAATGCAGAACTTTACATTTATCTCTGTTGAACTTCATTTTTTTTAGTTTCAGCCATTTTCCAACTTATCAAGATCATTCTGAATTTTATTTCTGTCTTCTATGGTGTTAGCTATCCCTCCCAGTTTTATGTCAACTGTAAATTTAATAATCATTCCCTCTACTCCCTCATCCAAGACATTTATAAAGATGTTGTACAGTACTCGACCCAGGACAAAGTCCTGCAGTACCCCAATCAACACCTCCCTCCAGATTGATGTTGCCCTCCAGTATGCTGATGACACTCAGCTCTATCTCTCTTTTTCCATTGACCCAGGTCATGCAGTCTTTTTATTCTCCCAGTGCTTGTCGGCTGTGGGGGCTTGGATGAGGTTGAGCCATCTGCAGCTGAATCCTGACAAGACGGAGGTGATGTTGGTGGGTGGCCTGGGGGGCCTGGGAGTAGTTGAATCTCCTCTTGGGGGGGTTTCCCCTCCTATGGTTTCGCAGGTATGGAGTCTAGGTGTGCTCCTCAATTCACAGCTCAGCCTGGAATCTCAGGTTGTGGCCATGGCGGGGAGTGAGTTTCGGCAGCTACATCTTGTCTGGTGGCTTCGGCCGTATCTCTCAGACTCCGACCTTGCCACTGTCATTCATGCCTTCATCACGGCAGGTTGGGGAGGTTGGGGAAGCCTCGAGGCTGGATTACTGCAACGCACTCTACATGGGGTTGCCCGAGAAGCTGGTTCGGAGGCTGCAGCTGGTGCAGAATGCTGCGGCCTGTCTCCTTACTGGGGCGGGCTGCAACGAGCACATGACACCTGTGCTCTAGGCTGTGCACTGGCTGCCTATACAGCACCAGCTGTGCTGGTTTTGACCTTCAAAGCCCTTCACGGCCTGGGCCCTGCCTATCTGCGGGATCGCCTCACTCCCCATGTGCCCATGCAACCCCTGAGATTGTCCATGGGGACCTTTTTGGAGGTTCCCCAGACAAGGCGGGTGGCACTGATGTGAGATATTTTTTGGTGGCTGCCCCTGTGCTGTGGAATTCACTCCCGGAGTAGGATTGGTTGGCCCCCATCCTCTTGTCGTTTTGACATTTGTGTAAGACCTGGATGTTCCACCAGGCCTTTGGTGAGGGGGAAGGGGGGATAGGGGAGTTGGGGGGGGTTGGGAGGGAGGGTGAGTTTTTATGATTTGTTTTAAAATTTGTAGATTTATTTTTAAATGTTTTATTGTTGAATTTGTGTGTGTGTGTGTGTGTGTGTGTGTGTGTGTGTGTGTGTGTTCTTCGCTGTCCCAAGCTGCCTTTGGGCAGGAGGGGTCGGATATAAGTTTTAAATAAATAAATAAATAAATAAAAAGGAGGGCCACTGATGAGCACTCTTTGAGTACGGTTCTTTAACCAGCTGTAAATCCACCTAATGGTATTATCATCAGCCTGCTTGAAACCCTGAGTAACCCAGCAGACTGTGAACTCAATTGGTTGGGAGAGGCAAGACCCGTCCAGCAGGGGAATAAAAGCCTCCACAGACCGGGACGTGCGTGCCTTGGGCATGCACACCTAAGGGCTGCATGTGCAAGGGTGCGCCCTTGTGCGAGCGGCCTTAGGCGCGGGCCTGCGTAGGTGCTGACTTTCAGCCCCTTTGGATCCCTGTGGTGGTATGATGTCTGAGGACTCCTTTCTTACTGTTCAGCCTAGGAAGCGGGGGACCCTTCTGGCCCCGTCTCCTGAGCAAGGCAGCCCAGTTCTTAAACAATTAAAGTTACAAGAAGTGGGTGTTATGGTGTTGTCAGGTAACTTGAAGCTCTTGTTACCATCTGAGCCCCTCCAAACCTCCAATAGATTTGAAGTTTTGGGGGGAAGTTTTAGCCCCCATTCACATTCACAATAATCAGTTCTACCAGAGGAGGCCTTTGATTCTGTTACAGTCTTATCCTGGACTTCTGACGACTCACGGGTCCCCTGGAAATTTTTCGGGAACCAGTGCCTTCTTATGGGCAAAACAGTTCAAAATGTGTTAAAGAGGATTAATGAAGTGAGGGAGTTGGTGGTGGAAGGGTTTAAATGTGTACAGGGAATGGCAGGTGATGTTAAATCAATGGCTGCCCAGCTATATGTACTGTCTCCCCCTACATTTCAATCGCAGCCTTTGGGGCAAGTATTGCAGCCTATGGGACCCCATCTACCTTTATCTAGTACTTCCCTGGATTGGGGAGGTATTGATCAGAAGCCTAGAGATGACTCATTGATAGGGGTAATAAAGATGATCCCAGACCCAAATGCGGTTCTGCTGAAAATTTATCCTTTTCCTAACGGAAATAGGCCCACATGGTTTTCCAAGTATCTAATTCGAAGACATCTGGCTGCCCTTCTCCAGATTAGGTTGAGTAATTTTGAAATTGCTCGTTTTTATTTTTTACTACCAGTGGATTATGTGGTATTCGTTTGGTTATCCATTTTGGAAACCCTGATTTAGTTTCCAAAATCCTTTTGTCTAGGCAGTACCTTTTTTCTAGAGGGGTGGTTGTTTCTAGATCCTATGTATCACAGGCAATGGCCCTGCCTCCGCTTATTGACTTAACGGTCCCTGTGGGATTGGGTAAAGAGATCTATTCAGGAGCTGTGCCAGTGAAGAACTGCAATTTGATGACTATCCCTGCCCAAGGTACCCTAGTAGAAGAAATGGGGGTGGGTCAGTTGGGAGATACAGCAATAGGTAGACAATTAAGCCCTCGGAGATTGGATCATTTTCAATTAATAGACAAGGAGCGTCAAGCCAGTTCACTACAAGGGTCATCACTTTCAACCTTAATGCCTGCTCATATACCAGATCCCCCTTTTTCTAGTTTAAGTGATGGGCCTTTTGAGAATCTGGCTGACCCGCTCTCATTTTGTCTTCAGTTGGGATCTGATATCTTTAAAGAACAGGGGCCAGCATGGAAGCTTTCTTTTCATTCCTGCCCAGTAATTGAGCAGAGCCTAATTTTGAGCAGACTACGGATGTTGCAAAATTTATGTCATCAGGCAAATCCAGCCCTAGAACCAGCAGCAAATTAGGGTAGTCCTGCCCAGTGGCATGAGAATCTCCCTTACAGTTGACCCCAGGAACTGGCGTTTAGGGAGGAGCAAATTAAGGGAAAAGGGGATTGCCTCCTGGTAATGGAAGGTCAGGTCCAGACAGGCGTGGGGTTAAATGAGATTTCTTTGACTCAGGTGGAAACGATTTTGCCCCATAAAGATACCTGACAGACGGGATGTGATAGAACTGGTTCCTTGATATCTTGGAATATCGTGGGATAGGCGAATAAAGCTGCCGATTTAGAATTTTTCCTGAAAATCAGAAGGTTCAATTGCATTTGTTTGCAGGAAACTTGGTTACGTAGGGGTGTGGAAGTCTCTGGATTTGAGACACACTCTATGGTAGCCATTTCTCGACTACATACTACCAAAGGTAGGCCAAGTGGGGGTGTGGCCACTTTGGTAAGGAAGGCATCAAATTTGTCTACCCAAAAACTCCCAGGTGGTGGCCATCAAGTCCTTCCAATTTGAATTTCTGATTCTAAATCAGGCCAGTCTTTACTGGTAGTAAATGTTTATATTCCCCCTAGAGCCTCGGATTTTTATGAGGATGAGATATGGGTCCGTTTAACTAATTTAATTATTAATTTGAGAGAAAGGTACCCAGAAGATGGCTTGTTGTTGGTAGGTGATTTTAATGCCCGCCGGGGATCATACCCCTCTAATGGCAGGGAGTTCTATCTGGATGAGGATATGCCCCCTCAAGTTATGAATAGAGGGAGCTCCAGGGACTTGATATCCAATCTATCAGGGGGAAAACTGGATGAGTTAGCCCGTTCTGTGAATCTGATCATTCTCAATGGAAATATGCCAGGTGATATTGAAGGGGATTTTACCTATATGGCATATGGTGAGGCCAGTGTTTTGGATTATGCACTGGTCTCATTTAATTTATTTCCATTGGTTTTAGATTTTTCAGTTTTGAATTATCCAGACTCGGACCACTTCCCTCTTAAGATTACTTTTAATGATCCCTGTGGTAATCTATTCCCCTCGGAGAAGCCATTGGTACACACTGCCTTACAGGAGTCTCTTCCGGTTCCTAAAAGTAGAGTTAAATGGACTCCGGAGGTTCTTTGGGCATCTGAAGAATTTACCAGTCAGGAAAGGCTGGAGTCTTTTCAGGAGGTGATTGTTAGTAGCCCAGGGTTAATTCTTGAAGAATTCAGAAAATTGATTGCACTGCTCCAGTCAGTACTTACTTGTACTAAATCAAACGCCTTTAATAGGCTTAGCCCTAGGGGTTGGTTTGATTGGGACTGTAAAACGGCAAAACGCCAGTTGAACCATCTGGCAAGAAATAGAAAGGTAATGGGACATGATGTAAGGTGGGTTGAGAGTTTTCTTAATGCCAAAAAGGAATATAAAAGTGTAATTAAACAGAAGAAAGAACAGTTTAGGAGAGCCCAGTGGGAGGAACTGCTTAATTCAGTTGCAACCAAAAATAATAATAAATTTTGGCAGATTATTAAAAACTCTTGGGCTCCAAGAGTGGGTGAGCAGGTCCATGTTCCTGTGGATAAGTGGGAAGTTTATTATGGGAAAATCTTTTCCAGTATATCCGAACCTATAGGGAACGTGCCCAGTTATTCTATGGAATCACTTCCTTCATGGGACCCTGTCACCCCCAATGATATTGAGTATGTTTCATCCCTCAAAGCCAATAAGGCACCTGGGGTGGATTTTGTCTCAGCAGAGTTGCTAAAGGGGAACATCAGCTGGTGGTGTCAAATCTTGGCTCCCTTATTTACTTATATAAACCAGACAGGGAGGCTGCCAAAGGCTGGGAGGAGAGCATCATTGTCCCGATTTTTAAGAAGGGATCTCCCCACAACCCAGCAAACTATAGACCTATAAGTTTGCTGAGTATTGTGGGGAAGTTATATACTAAACTGCTGTTGGATACGATTCAGGCATGGGTGGAGGCTGAAAACCTGATTGGACTGGAACAAGTGGGCTTTAGGCAGGGAGTTTCGACTACTGGCCATATATTCATTATAGAACAGTTGATGTCAAAGTATGGTGCGAAGTAGTGGGTCTTCCAGACTTTTTGTCTGTTTTGTAGCTCTTAAAACAGCGTTTGATTCTGTGTCCAGGGAAGATCTATGGGTGATGTTAGAAACCTTGGGTATGGAACCAAGATTGTTAGCTTTATTGCAGGCCATTCACTCTAACTTTGTGTTGAGAGTGAGGGTGAATGGGCAGGGACAGCTCTCAGGCCAAGTTTTAGTCAGACGTGGTGTACAACAGGGTTGTCTATTAGCACCCATTTTGTTTAACCTCTTTTTGAGTGATATGAGGAAGAAACTTTCCAACTGGGCTTTTCATCCAGTAGACATTGGTGGGTTTAGTACATCGATACTCCTATATGCCGATGACACAGCCTTGGTTGCTAGGTCTCAGGTGGGTCTTAGAAGGCTCATGGCGGCCTTTGGGGAATATTGTAATGCCAAACGCCTCATTATTAATTATTCTAAGACCAAGGTAATGGTCATTGGTCCTGGTCATCCCAAATATAGATGGCTTTTACAGGACCATGTTATAGAACAGGTCAGTCATTTTAAATATTTGGGTGTGGTAATCGCAGCTTCCACTTCTTGGAGGGCGCATTTAAAAGCAGTTAGTAATACTGCTGGGGCCACGGGTCAGGCAATTCGCAGTTTCTTTTATAATCAAGGCGGCAAATTATTGTATCCAGCTATTAAGTTGATGGCCTCTAAAATGATACCGCAAATTCTTTACGGTATAGCTGTTTGGGGAGCAGATGCTCCGTTAGAACTAGAGATTGAGCAGAATAAGCTTCTACGCTCTCTCTTGTGTGTACCTAGATCGACGCCAGCGGTACTCCTTAGAATGGAGTCAGGAATTAAACGGGTTGCTCTGCAGGCAAATTTGGCTATGCTCAAGTACTGGCTGAAGGTAAAGCTGACCCCTGGAAATTCCCTGGCTCATTTGGCGGCTAGTAGTATCAAGGGAAGATGGACAGAACATATAAGAGCCCTCCTGGCCAAACTGGGATTTTCGGAGGTCTACATCCTCTCCCTTCCATATGATAACATATGGCCAGTAATAAAACGACGGCTATTTGATCGGTAGCTGCAAACTGAAACAGTCCAAAGACAAGGTCAGAAACTCTCCCCTTTTCTGAAAAGAGCAGTAGTCCCCCCTGTGGGTGCAAGGTATCTATATGATAAGGATATGGTTAATACAAGATTTGCTTTTACCTTGACTAGAATGAATTGTTTTCCTTCAGCCGTTCTAGAAGGGAGATGGGGGAAAGTCCCATGGCAGGAGAGGTGGTGTAGGGCCTGTGCTGAGCTTGGGTCATATACGGTAGAGTCATTGGATCATATAATATTGTTCTGTCCATTGTACCAGTCCTGGAGGAACTTTCTTATTGCCCCAATTTTGGAAAGTATAGCTAGGGAAAGTTCGATTTTGGACCAGCTTTTGGACGATAAGTCTAGTATTATTTCATCTAAGGTGGCCAAGTTTGTATCCCTTGTTAGGCATCAAAAAGGTCCTATGGTCAAATCTGAGGTGAACTGTTTGTAGTGAATTGCTATAATTTATATATGTCAAGCCTGCCATATATATGGGGGCATTCATGGTTATATGTTCCTCATATGAGGAGGCTGGTTTTTGTTTTGTTTTTGGGTCACATTATTGGAAATTTTATTATTAAATGTATGTGTTAATGTTTTGGGACAATGTATTTTTGGTTTATAGTTGTATGGTTGAATGTGGTGGATCATGGCGAGAGCCAGTATCCTTAATTAAAAAAAATGATTACTATTACAAATCATCTTGCCCACATTTTACCAGCTTGTCAACAAGGATACTATGGGGAACTCTGCTTTGCTGAAATCAAGATATGTTGAGTCCACAGCATTCCCATAATCCACTAAACTAGTAACTTGGTCAAATAAGGAGATAAGATTAGTCTGGCATGACTTATTCTTGGCAAATCCATGCTTCTTCTATAGGTAAAGAATGGTCCTCATCTTCCTGTGAATCCAGGAACTTTTCCTATTTTTAAAATGCTTCCTTTTTCTTTGAACAGTTTTAAAAGCTTAGCTTGATAAACACAGATAAATTGCAGGGGGGAAATGTAGATTGGGGTAAAAAATATATACATATAGCACAGAAGACTGAACTGTTTTAGAGGAATCAGAAGAGGGCATCAGAGAAGCATCTGTCACCAAACAGGAAATTTCACATTGAAAGTTATCAGATGGTTTTGACGAAGCCGAGCAGTGTTTGGGCAGGATCACTTTATGTACTTGTTTTTTTCACTTCAGACACATCAGAGCAGATGTCTACAGAGGCACTGGATTCATACCCTGAACAGTAAACAGAATCCCGTGGAACAAATTTGGAGTCTATTCAATATTCCCCATCAGATAATCAAACCTGTCCTGCACAGAAGCTTTTCTTTTGGTGGAAATTATTAACAAGATTGCCAAAAAAAGAAAAAGAAAAGAAAGCAAATCCAAAACAAAACAAAAACCAACAGGTAATCTTTAATTTTTTTATCACACTTTGCACCAGTGAGAGTGGGGCTGCTCTGAAGTTATATTTCTTGTTTAATAATTGTATTTTGCATTACATTGGAAGGATGTCAGAGGCTTTTCATGCTTTAAGGTCTAAGTAATAAATTTAAATACACTAGAGAGTCTATACTCGGTGCATACTCTAGATCCCTTTTGTTCTCATATATGCCCTTTTTACACAGACCCTCTAACACTGATTAAATGGGTGTTTCATTTTATTATACATGTTGCAGGGCAACACTGCAGCCCTGCAACATGGGTCCTTTTCACATGAGATGATTCAACCCAGTTTTGCTGGGTGGAGATGGGTTAAGGCATCTGTGTAAACGCCGTGGGCGGTGGGTGTAGGTGCGTGCGTGATCCCATGCAACACCCATCTCCACCCACCACCCACCCATGAAGCAATCGGCAGTGGGTGGAGATGGGTGTTGTGAGGGAGTATGCACGCACCTACACCCACCGCAAGTGGTGTTTACAGAGACACCTCCACCCATCTCCACCGAAAGAAATGCACCCCACCCTCCGCAAGTGGTGTTTACACAGACACCCCACCCATCTCCAACCACCGAAACTGGGTGGAGGCATCTCGTGTAAAAAGGGCCATACTTCCTTTGCAAATGCACCTGTCTTTACTGGGGGTTGTTTCAATCTATTTTCCTATCATCTAAAGCTGTTATTATATCCTATATATTTATTCCCTTGCCCCATTAGTATGAAATAATGGCTTATGACATTACAGGTCATTTTGTAATATTACTTGTTTCAGGACAGACTGCTTTTTTATTCTAAGAAAGAAATAGACTAAATAGATACAAAATGGGGCTACAAAGGAATAATTGATAATAATGTAATAATTTTTATGTCTATTGCATTTTACAAATGATCTTCTTAAAGCAGGAGTTAATCAGAAAATAGTCCTGTCAAGATGGTGAACATTGCTATCACCCTTTTGTTGGTGAGGAAACCAAGGCAAATAAAGGCAACACAATCCTTCAGTATTTAGCACCAATGGTAGACCTTCACACTGACACGAGTCCCATTCAGTTCAAAGGGACCAGTTGCTGCTAATAAGGTGAACACCATTGTCATCCAGGAGGCACGATAAGGTTGTAGTCACTAGGTCCTATAAATATAATAATAATACAAGAGCTGAAGGATTTTGATGCTCAGATCCCTTTGAAATTCAACTTTTCAGAGCTTGCTGGAAATCTCAGGCTTAACCTTAGGGGCAGGGAAGGTAAAACTTTGAATAACTAAATAAATCTTTTAAAAATTCTAATTTGTGAAATCACATGTAGAATTAGCTATGGGAGTAAGAATGCCAGTAATATCAGATGTGTGTGCTGTGGTCTTGAACCCATGCTGTGCTCCAGCTCTGGACTCAAAATCATTAGCAGTCTTTCTATTGGCTTCCAAAGACAAAGTTGTTAAAATGACAACTGTTATTGGGTACACGTCTGTTAAGAACATAAGAAGATGCATGCTGGGTCAGACCAATGGTTCTTCTAGCCCAGCATCCTGTCTCCGACAGTGGCCAATCATGGTGGCTTGGGAGAAGCACCCAACAGGTCACAATGGGGGATCCATTCCCTGTTGTTTTCCCCCAGCTCCCATCATGTTCCCTGATCCTGTCTGGCTAATAGCTGCTAATGGACCT
>QEPC01013609.1:429977-453367 GCA_003113815.1 Sphenodon punctatus
ACAAAAAACTTTTCTTTGCAGATCTTTACATAAAAAAACAATTTGAAAAATAATAAAAACACCGTTCCTTCAACTCCCAACAAGTACATGTTGTACATACATGTATGTACTGAGAAGAACGAGCAGTGACAGCGTGACAGCGTGACAGCACAGCGCTGCAGCGACAGCACAAAAGTCATACTCCCTTCGCGGAACCACGATAGGTGCTCATGCCTGTGTCTCATATATTTAATTGGCGGAACGTGGGAAAAGACCGCTGATTGTATACGACAACAGTAACGATCAAGAAATCGGCGAAACACATACATGCCGCATCTGCAAATTCTTGTAGCGAAAGAAACGCAGAATCATGGAGTACCACGCGGAATTCTGCGAGGCGCAACGTGGGATGCCGAGGTTTAGGAATGGAATCGCGGAGCAGTAACAGCTGCTGCCGCATCAGCCCTACTGACCACAGCCCGGAATTGGTGGTGAGCACGGCCACCAATTCCAGGCCATGGTCAATGTCCTGGGGTGAGCGGGCGTGGCGGCTGCATTGGCCACAGCGCCTGCCCGTGTCTGGGAGCGCAGACTGCTGGGGGAGCCAGGACATAACCTAGCAGCAAGGAGTTCCCAGGGTTAACATTGGATGGACATTACATTACGTAAAGCTGGGAAAGCTGCTGTGTGAAGCACTGCCACTGAGGAATAGAGAACCCTCTTACAGGGGTCCCATACACTCTCTTTCCCACCGGGTCCAAATTAACCATAGTAGGTAGGGATGGGTGAACACGGTTCGGAAGTTCGGAGTTAGGACCGAACTCAGCCTGTTCGGTTGACCGAGCCGAACTTCCGAACCGAACTCGAATTTAAAACCAAATCAAACCGAACCGAATTTCCGAACTCCATTCTGTTTGCCTATCCCTAGTGGCAACACACACCAAATATATATAACTTTAATTGTATAGCCGTAGTTGTTACAATATTAAAACTAAATAACAATACAAAATACACTTACATTTCCAAAATACAGTGTCAGAATTACAGAACACTATTTACACTCTGCCACCTCATTCCCAGTAAACAACAATTCCCACCGAAATTATACCAAGCGAGGGAGGTAATAGCCCACAAATCAGGAATGGTTCCATAATATCCCAGCCTGCAATCGAGAATTCCTTCTCTCAGTGCTTATGGACACTTTATAGCCCAGTCGGTTGCCTAGCAGAGTTACCCCTTACCTTAGGGATAGGAGGGGTAAACCTCTTCATTAAGCAGGATTGATTCCTGCAGGATCAGCACCTGACGGGCAAAAGCTGACACTGCCCTGGTCTGGGGGTTGTCAAAGGGGGATAACAATCGCTCTAGCAGCCTTGCTCTAGAAGTCCACTGAAGCTCGCAGAACACTGGACCTAAAAATTTAGCTCTCAGACCAGCCAAGGTGGGACAATCAAGCAGAATATAGGCAACTGTATCTTCTTTGCCCATTTCACACAGCTGGCATTTCCTCTGCTCGTGAGGCGTGCTCCGATGTCTACCATCAACCAGCGCTGAAGGAAAAGTATTAGTGCGCATCCTAGTGAATGCGATTCGTTTACCTGAATCCATTCACTTAAAGAGGTAGAAGGGTGTTGGGCAGACCTCCCTATAGGGCACAAAGCCTGGGACCACCTTCTGCACATCGAGCAGGGCCCCCTCTGTCTGAAGTAGTTGGTCCTTAATTCGCCACTGGACGAGTTTCTTAAAGGCTTGAGGTGCCAACACACACCAAAAAACCCTGGTTTTGAATGACCGAACTTGGTTTGGAAGTTCGGAATTTGACTGAACTTGGTCTGTTCGGTCGACTGAACTGAACTTCCAAACTGAACTCAAATTTTAAACCGAACTAAATTTCCAAACCCAACCAAACCAAACTGAATTTCCGAACTCTGTTCTGTTTGCCCATCCCAAATAGTAGGTTAAAAAAATAGATCATGTTGCCATTGCCTACCTTTATCCTGAACCCTCGAATCCTCAATTTTCATGGCATGCTGGGCCACCTGTAGTCTTCTGAAGTTGTAGGCTTTGGGACAAGCCTTCCTTCTGGCTTGGAGAACTTGGGAGGACTGAGTTAGCTACCTGTTCTGTGACAAGCTGAATCAGAAGAGAATGAAAGGGAAGAGAAAGACAGGACAGAGGAGAAGTAGGAGGGAAAGGGTTTGGTTTTGGAGCATGAAAAGAGGAAGGGGGAAGAGATGGGTTCAGTGGGGAACAGGGGGAAAGGGTTTCTTTGTTGTCTGCAACCTTTTCTTCTTGCCGTGTTCCTACCTACTTTCTCCTATGTTCACAAGGAGAGCGAGGCGAGGTGTGGAATCATGCCAGATCTCAGACAAACTGGATAGAAAAAAGAAGTAAATTACTTTAGATGTTTGCATTTTGAATGCCATTTTAAATTTTGGTTCTTTGTGGACCTCTCTGCCAAAGAAGAGGTCCAAGATCCTCACAATCCCCATGCCATCACTTACCATTATCCTGAATCATGCTTTGCTGCCTGTAGTTTTCTAGGGTAGGCTCCCAGTCCCCAGACAGCCAAATGCCTGTCCAAGCACACAGGCCCCCCTTTTTTAAACATTTGGCCCCTTTCAGGACTGCATTGCCTCCAAATCAGGCCCCTCCAGACAGCATCCCTAGTAACTACACCACCAAAATGCCTGTCCAAGTACACACAGGCCCTTTTAAAAAAAACACATTTGACCCCTTTTGGGGCTGCATTGCCTCCAAACCAGCCCCCTACAGACCAGCATCCATAGTAGATACACCAACAAAATGCCTGTCCAAGCACACAGACTCTTTTTTAAAAAAATGTTTGGCCCATTTTGGGGCTGCATTGCCTCCAAACCAGACCACTCCAGACCAGCATCCCTGGTAGCTACACCACCAAAATTCCTGTCCAAGCACACAGGCCCTTTTAAAAAAACATTTGGCCCCTTTCGGGGCTGCATTGCCTCCAACACAGGTCCCTCCAGACCAACATCACTAGTAGCTACACCACCAAAATGCGTGTCAAAGCACACAGGCCCTTTTGGGCCCATTTGGGGGCTGCATTGCCTCCAAACTAGGCCCCTCCAGTCCACCCCTCCCCCATTGCCCAGCCAGACTCCCCAAGTCCCCACCTCCCCTCCACCTCCATGTCTCCCAGTGCAACCCCCTCCCCTGGACCCCCCCTCCCAAGGCAGCTGGCATCACAATCATATTTATTTATTTATTTCAATTTTATCCAGTAACATCCAGCTTACAACACACACTATCAACAATTACAATTTATAATTAAAACATACTATAACTCACAATTTAAAAATTAATTTAAAATATCCTAAAAATGCATAAAATATACTAAAAGGGCAAAACCAATCTATAATAACCATAGGATACCATCCCATAATAATAACTATTTAGACATCCCCCCTCCTCCCAAAACATGTGGGACAAGACATCCCCAGGGCCCCCCCAAAAAGCCAAAGCCCCAATGTACTCATCCAGACAGGGCAGGCTGAGCTCAGCAGTGTCTCCTCCTGACTCGAGAACAGGATGCTTGGCTTGATGATGATCCTTGGACTGACTTGGCACTACTATACACCTAGGTGGCTAGAAGCCAAATGTTGGCAATTCTTAGATTTTTTTCAGGGACAGGAAGGAGGAATTTGGAAGCAGCTGTTAAAGTGTGTGAGGCAAAGGTGAGAGCATCTCTTTTGTATGGTGCAGAACTTTGGGCCCCACTACTGGGTAAAAATTCAAATCTAAATTCCATTCAAACTCGATTTCTCAGCACCCTAATCAAAGTGCCAAATGGTACCCCGACGGCCGCTGTAAGGCTTGAGGCTGGTATGCGAGCTTGGATGGTGGTGGCTTGGGAACTGGCCTCTCTGTATTGGATTAAAAGAAGCAGGGCCGCACAGGATACCTTGGTTTGGTGTGTGTTTCACGATTCCTTCTCTAGCTCATGGGTTAACACGATTACGGCACATCTGGCTTGTTTGGGCCTGTCACAGACCTACTTGGAAACCAAGGACCTCCTTGCTGCTAGGCGAGAAATTATTCAAAGCTCAAGGGATATCAGCTATCAGGAGGAACTGGCTACAATAAGGAAGTCCAAACTTATGGTGGAATTTCCTGCACTGGCCCCATTGCTGGGCTGCATGGCACATTACTTTGCCTCTGCAGCTACTTTCAGAGAAAAGCACCTATTTTTCTGTGTGAGGGTTAATGCGTTACCCATGTGTGTTTTGGAGGGACGTTTTGCAGGGGTCCCTTATGGGGACCATCAATGCCCTTTTGATTCCCAGACCACCAAATCTACTTACCATGTATTGTTTCAATTCAGGCAGTATGACTCTCCCCGCTTGCGATGTTTGTGGCCACTCAGATAAATTTCCAGGTGGGACGGATCAGTTCCTTTCCCAGATGGCCCTCTGTGATGCTCATTCTGAGGTAATGTCTGGTACCATGAGATTTTTAGTAGAGGCCATGGAGATGAGGAAGAAGTTCCTCCTTTTTAAGCCAGGTAATTCCTGATTAGTTTTCCTGTGCTAATGCTTTTATGTATCTTCTGTTTGCCTATGAGCTAAACTGAGTTAGTACTTTTGTAATATGTTTTTATTGAGGATTTGTGTTGGCTGTTTGTTTTCGGTAAATGTTTGTTTTCTTTGTTTGTATGTCGACAATGGCCTAGCACCACGTCAAATAAATAAATGAATGAAAAATGAACTATACACCTAACTTGCTTCCTTGAGATAATTATTATATATAATAAAATATCTATGAATTAATCTAATCTAATTAATTAACAGTGAATTGATCCAAGGAAAGGATTCAGTCTGACCACCAGCCAGATGGCCAACTGCAAACTCACTCTCTCACTCAACTTAGAAGAACTGAGTCAGAAAGAGAGATAAAATGTCATCTGGGGGAATCACCTTTATATAATCTCTCTGGTCTCTGCATCAGGCAGCGGGAAGACCCACGCTCACACCACATGAGAGAGAATATGGCCGTTTTCAAAGACACTGAATAAATTTAAAAGCAAACAGTAACAAGCACTCTCCACTCCCCCTCCCCTTGCTGTTCCACTGGCCAATAGCACACACACACACACACACACACACACACACACACACACACACACACACATCTATGTTGCTCCCCCAAGTCCCCCCCCTCCTGCCTACAGGGCGCCAAGGTCTATAGCCCATATTACATACTGCACTGCTGGTTTCCAGTCCATAGACCTCCATGAAAGTCTGCCCCCAGCAATCCTGGAAACATGTTGCTAGTTTAAAGGAACACGCGCTGGATGGCACTTCCTAGCTGCCCAATGCATGTTCTGTGTACTTTTGCCCCTTGCAGGGCTCCATCTAAGCTCTTCTCCCAGCTCCTCCTCCTAGTGAAAAGAACTTGAAGAGTCCCCCCCTCCTCCCCTGCATCCCCGCCTCCCCCTCGCGACCTGACCTGGCCCAACGCATCGGCGTTTTGATGTTTGCACATCCACCGAGCAAAGCAACATGCTTGCGCATGCACAGTCATCAGTCAGGTAGTTCAGAGTGCCGTATCGGTTTTGACACCACCTTGCCGGGGCTCTGAACTCCACGAACTGTAACGGAACTTTGGAACTTTAAGGTACATAAATTAAATGTTTGGGGACATGGAGAAGGCCAATAGGGGCAGTGCCCCTGGTTTCCTGGGGCTGGTACCGCACCTGCCTGTAATGCACTATTTGGTAGGTACTGTTTCAAAAGACTTCCACTTGGTTTAATATCTGCATCAGAAGTCTTTCATAAAAGGGTGAAACACATTTTTGAGGACCTTGAAGGAGTAGCTGTTTATATTGATGATATTCTGATATGGGAAGCACATTAGAGCAACATGATAAAAGACTGGAGAACATATTTTTAAAAACTGGTTTGAAATTGAATAATGATAAGTGTATATTTAGACAAGAAGTTACATTCTTAGGGGTGGTATTAACAAGTAAAGGAATAAAAATAGATAAAAAATGGATTGAGGCAATTGAAAAAATACCACCACAAAAGAATAAAGAAAAAGTACACAAATGACGGGGTATGATTAATTTCATTGGCAGATATATATCAAATTTAGCAGGCAAGCCATATTATCAGAGAGAATTACTGAAGAAAAATGTTCAGTGGTATTGGGGAGGACATCACCAAAATGAATTTGAAAAATTAAAATTGTTAATAAGATAAACTCCAGTTTTAAAATATTCTGATTCTGCTAAACAAATTAAAACATCATCTGATGCATCTAAGAGTTGCTTAGCTCCTGCCTTAATGCAAGAATATGATGGTGTGTGGAAACCTGTGGTACATGCATCACGGACTATAACTAATAATTAGTACAATTAATACTTCGACCCTGCTGATTTTATTAGATGTTGGCTGCATTCGATACCATTGATCATGAGATGTTGGTGATTCACCTGCGGGACCATGAAGGGGTGGGAGGGACTGTTCTTGAGTGGTTCAGCTCCTTCCTGACAGGTAGAATTCAGCGAGTGGTGTTTGGGGATTATTTTTCATCATACCGAGACCTCTCATGCGGAGTCCCTCAGGGTTCTGTCCTGTACCTTCTCCTGTTCAACGTGTATATGCAGCCACTCGACAAGGTGATTAGGGGGTTTGGCATATAATGTCATCAATACGCGGATGACACCCAGCTTTACCTCTCTTTTTTGAAGGACCCAGGCCCGGAAGTCTCGGTGCTTACTTGGTGTTTGATGACTGTGGGGTACTAGATGACGGCTAATCAACTGAGGATGCATCCTGACAAGATGGAGGTGATGTTAGTGGGTAAGACGATGGAGATGGCATCCTCCATTATTGATGGGGTCTGCCCTCCATTGGTCTCCCAGGTGTGGAATCTGGGGGTGCTCCTCAATTTGCAGCTCTGCCTGGATGTCCAGGTAGAGGCTGTGGCAAGGAATGCCTTCCACCAATTACATCTGGTGCAACAGCTTCGGCCGTATGTTTCAGACTTGGACCTGGCCACTGTCATCCATGCTTTCATCACCTCCAGATTGGACTACTGTAATGCGCTCTATGTGGGGCTACCCATGGTGATGACTCAGAAACTGCAGCTGGTGCAGAATGCAGAAACATGCCTCTTGGTGGGACTGGGCTACCGGGAGCATATTACACCGGTGCTCCATTCTCTGCACTGGCTGACAATAGCTTTCCAGGCCAGATTCAAGGTGTTGGTTGTGACCTATAAAGCCCTAAACAGCCTAGACCCTATCTATCTGTGGGACCGCCTCATCCTCCGGGTTCTGGATTGGCCCCTGCAGTCATCCGGGGGTGCCCTGCTCGAATTCCCCCTAGTTTTTTGGGGGGCTGCACAGGAAAGGGCATTCTTGGTGTCCACACCTCAGCTGTGAAGTTCCCTTCCGGTGGAGGTCCGGTTGGTTCTGGATCTCCCCACTTTTTGAAGAAATTGTAAGATCTGGCTGTTCCGCCAGGTGTTTGGTGGGGGAAATGGGTGAATTGGTAGGGGGAGTGGGTTAAGGTGGGGGTGGGTGGGATGGGGTGTCCATTCAGATGCGGGAGAGTTGGTTGTTCAGTGCTGTCTCTGTTAGAAGTATGAAAAGATCCTCCCTCTTCCCCTTGTGTTCACCGCATAGAGAGAAATGGGGGTGCAGAACAACTACCATGAGGCAGAGTTGACAATATGCCTCACCCTAACGCATGTTTCTGTGGAGGGGTGCCAGAGAGAGAGAGAGAGAGGCCTGTGGGAGTTGAAGGAGGTCCCTAGTACTTTAATGATGGTTCTAGGGAATGACAGCTACCTGTGATTGGAATGACGGCCCCAGAACCCTGATGATGGTCCTTAGGACTGGACTGACTGCTTCAGGATGCAGTGGAATGACAGCTCCCTGTGAGTGGAATGATGACCCCAGAACCTTGATGATGGTTCTTAGGACTGGAATGACAGCTTATACAATCAATCAATTTATTAAACAGCACTAGCATTCACCATGGCCAGGCATACAAATACTAATAAATAACCAAAGTAGACAATATGGCTATCCTATAATCCTAATATATATATAATAAAACAGAGTAGTCTAAATACCTATATAATATCTAATCTCTCTATACCTTGGCATGAGCAGCAGCAACAGGATCAGGACTGTGTTATCATTGGGACTACCCCAAGACGTGTCAGGGTCTCAACTTTTAACATTCGGCGGAACTGTAAGACCTGGCTGTTTGCCCAGGCCTTTGGGAGGGAGGGTGGGGAGGGATGATTTTAGTCCCCCACGCATTTATTTATTTATTATTTTTCTAGCCCTGTTTTATATGGTACATTTTATATTTAATATTTTAAAAGGAATTTTATTGTTTTTATTGTGGACTGTTGGAAGCCGCCCCGAGCTGCATTGCAGGAGGGGGCGGGGTATAAATTTAGAAAATAAATAAATAAATAAAAATAAATAAATAAACTTGCAGACAGTGCCCCGGGTGGAGCAGCCAGGTCTAGTTTCTGTGTTGCTGTGCCAGAGGGGGTCAGGGGCTCTCTGGAAGAGGCAGCAGTGTGTGGCATCGGAGGAGCCGGCGGGTGGAAGCTTGACACCAGCAGAAGCAGGACTGTGGTATAATGTGGAGCATCCCAAGACGTGTCAGGGTCTCAACTTGCAGGCAGCACCCCAGGTGGAGCAGCCAGGACTAGTTTCTTTGTGGGGGTGCAAGAGAGAGAGAGAGGCTCTCTGGCAGAGGCATCAGTGGGTGGCATCAGAGAAGTGGGCTGCTGAGCAGCAGCAACAGCAGCAGCAGCAGGTCTTAAGTTGTTTCTCTGGGGGGTGCCAGAGAAAGAGAGGCTCTCTGGCAGCAGACAGCGGCAGGCAGCAATGGGTGTTAGCTCTCACAGATAGATTGCCCGACAGGGGGCCACCTTGGGAAGCCTTCAACTTGGTGGCATCTTCTTCAGGTCACAGATAGATCATCCCAGATAGATTCACCGCCTTGGGAAACTGAGGTGACATATGATACTTGGATAGGTTTCATTTACTGTTGATGGTAGACATTTGGAAGACCCCGAGCAGGGTATCAGAGATGGGATCCTTGGGAAGTCCCTGACTGATTGCCCCATGGAGAGCAGGGCATAGGAGAAAGAGAGAGAGAATGAGTGCGTGATTGGGCACACATAATTCAATCATTGTGGTAGGTGGTAGCAGGTGCAGGGAGGCACACAGACAGGCACATAGTGTAGATTATTTACATGTCATTCTGGTGGGTTTGCTGCTAGATGTGAGCACTGAGAATGAGCACAGATGAGCTGCCACCGCCACCACCATGCTGTTGCTCCTACTACTGGTATATTTCAAAGAGCCTGCACTGACTGTCCGCACGCATGCGCTGCTGGGTCCAGGCACATGTTTCGTAATCTGGCATACTGTGTAGTGTAGTCCCAGGATGCCAGTTAGAGAACATGGCACCAGCCCCAGCAGCGCACGTGTGCAGGCCTCCAGCACAGGGCCTTTGAAATATACCAGTAGTAGCAGCAGTAGCATGGCAGCAGCAGCTTGGGGAAGCGAGGAGCGGAGCTTTAGGTAAGCAACGAGGGCACGGACTGGGGAGCGAGGAAGGAGAGTCACAGGTAGAGGCAGGTCATGACCACGCCGGTCATTGTGGTTATCTAGAACCTGGCCTATGGCAAAAGCTTCCACATTGGCATCAAGCTCACCCTGATAAGGAGAGGAGCATTGGGGGCCAGAGATAAGGGAGACCAGCAAGGCACGTCTCATCTCCTTGCTCTGACTGGTAGCTCCCACCTCCTCCCCCTTGACACTTAGAACCCGCTCTTCTCTCCTACCTGCTCTGACTCTTCTCCCCCCTTCTCTCTCCTTGGTTTGAGATGAGGAGATGTCTGTACTTGCTGGATGAGCAGGAATGTAAGAGAGTAATTTGAGTAGGAGCGGTAAGGGTAACTGAGTGAAAAGAAGACAGGGAGGTCAGCCTCTGGGCAGTCTGTTGTGAATCTGGCATGTCCTCCTCGGCTGATTTTTAGGACAACACTCTTGTTGCCATTGCTTATTCATGAAACTAGATAACTTCTGTCACTACTTTTGGTCTTATTCTTTTTTGTAAATCTGTTCAACAACTAACCAGACTTTTCTCTGTGACTTATCTATCCTAAAACCAGTGTGTTGCTTCATAAAATCAGCTCCATGAAGAGCTGAGATGCTGCCGCTGTGTGTGTTTTGGCACATCAGTCTCCAAAGGGGAGTGAGCAGAACCATCTGCTGCTGTGCCCAGATTTGAAGGAGATGAGTCTTTTTGTATCTGTGCAAACCTTCACATTATTGTAGTTTTCATTTTTTTTCATAACCTTAAGGGATTGTAGCAGTACTGTCTGAAGTTTGAACCCTATATGTTTCTTACTAATGGCTTGTAGCTTTTTCCTACTGTGTACAATGCTGGGAATGCATCCTTCTTTATAAAAGGGAGAGTGGGGGAGTAACATTAAGGGGTTGCTAGCTGTTGTTGTTGTTAAATTGTTGGTATTGTGGTACTGTCTAACTTCAATCATAGGGATGCACTAGCACTGTAATCCAGGAACTTGGATCTCTTAGCATAAGATTAGTGAAATCAACAGAGCTGTAAAATATACTAATACATTAGCTAAGTCATAAAAGGTTACTTGACAGGTTGGGGCTTGCAGTGGGAGAGGGGGGCAAAGACTACAAATCCAATCACCTGCTCAAAACATGTACTTGCCAGATGAAAGTGGATTTTTACAGACCTGGAAATCAGTTGGATGAAATAGATTTATGGGAACACAAGGTGCCATGCCATTGTGATCAGTGAAGTAAGGAAGAGTCTCAGCAGTGATATCAGGCCTTGGAGATTTTTACAAAGACCTCCTTCTATACACACGACATAGTATGGGTGAAAGCAGGAGATAATTTTTACAATGTGTTTTGATGCCTATAAGTATTAGGCATTATTATTTGGAAATGTTATTTGGAAAGAGCTATTGCCATGCTTGAATTGTGGAGCATGGCTCCTGTATTTCTAAAGCCTAGTATTTCTGAATTTCAGAGTTAGTGTGCTGCAGACACTTCCAACACACTATGGGCAGGATTAAGTGTTCTAGTTGAACTCCGCTGCAGTAAATGTATATTACATTTTTTTTCTTACAAATTCCCATCACCCTAGGCGTATTCTTAAATTCCTATTATAATGCGAAGTTTAACTTCCTTGGAATGGTATTTGCTGCCCTTGGAATTCTAGTTACTTCTCTTTATCAAGTATGGGTAGGATCCAAGCAGCATGAGTTGCAGGTAAACTCTATGCAGCTACTGTACTATCAAGCACCAATGTCCTCTGCCATGTTGTTGTGTATTGTGCCCTTCTTTGAGCCAATATTTGGAGAAGAAGGAATATTTGGACATTGGACACTTTCTGCTGTGCTAATGGTGCTGCTTTCTGGAGTAATAGCCTTTATGATGAATTTGTCTATTTACTGAATCATTGGAAATACTTCACCTGTCACATACAATATGTTTAGTCACTTCAAGTTCTTCATCACGCTGCTGGGAGGGTACCTGCCTTTTAAGAATCCACTGTCTATTAATCAGGGCCTTGGGATTCTGTGCCTATTGTCAGGCATCTTAGCTTATACTCATTTCAAACTTATTGAGGAAGAAGGGAATAAGAGTAAGCTTGTTCAGTGTCCTTGAATTGAGATTTTTCTTGAGAGTCAGAAAAGCACAGTTTCATATGCACTGATACTAGAACTAAACAGGCAAAGTAGCCAAATTAAAACTTACCAGAGCTGCATCCTTAGTCCTATCACCAGGGTGGTTATACTGAAATTAAATACAATCATTACATAAAACTCAGGCTTTGTTATTTTAGTCCATTTTTCCCCAGTGCATTTAATATGGAATAAGCTCAAGGAAAGATCAGCCATCATCTAAGAGCCCATATAAGCTGTGGGAAATAAAGACAGAGTTCCCATTTAAAAATTGTTATTATTATTTATTCGGACCACACAGAGTCCTTCCTCAGGCATAGTGAGTCAAAAGTATATAAACTAAGCAAATGTAGATATAAACTTTAAATGTAAATATAAACGGAGCTACATTTGTTCAGTTTATATATTTCTACTGGTTATGCTACATACCTGAGGAAGGGCACTGTGTGGCCCGAAAGTTTGTTTATTTCAACAATAGTTGGTCTATTAAAGATATAGTTCGAACCAAGTTATGAATGGTGAGCCTTTGAAAATGACAGCTTTTACTGTTATGCTGCTCAACATTCCTAATGCGCCAGCAGGAATTTTCTGTATTGCAATTTCTTTCTGTATTGCAAATCTTCTTAAAAAACAAGGCGATTCAGTCATCAAAAAATCTCCAGTTTATAATGATAGTTAAGGTTCCTACAAATTTACTCATGCTCTAAAAAGTCTTGGAAATTGCAAGTTAACACTCTGGCCTTAACCCACAAGCCATGTAAGCAGTAAACACATTGTACAGTCTCACATATTGTGCTTTAGTACAACTCACTCAGCATCCATGCCCTCACCTCTTTGCATTGATATTTCAGTCCCAATCCTCTTCCTATGCAGGTTGGGGACTGCACTGAAGCTGGAGAATGGAGAGGGTGAGGGTGCCCACTATTTATGGGACCATCCAAAGCTTCAAAGAATAAGGTTTCAAACAAATTGGGAGTGGAGTTGATGACCCTAGTTGAGGTGACTAGACTAACTATTCTTAATGGAAATATGCCCAGAGACATGGTGGATAAATTTACTTTTATAGCAGGCACTGGGATGAGTATAATTGACTATATGTTAGTATCTGCTGTGATTCTACCTTTGATCTATGATTTCCTGGTCCAGACAGCTATAGACTCAGACCATCAGCCTTTGGTCTTAGATCTTGTGCTTCCTGGGTCTGCCTATCAGTTCGGTGCTAACCAATTGAAATGGCTCAATGGGCAAGGGGATAATACTATTTGTTGTGTCAAATGGATACCACATTTAAAAGAATGAATATCCTCACTTTTGGACTCTGATCTCAGTTCCTTGAATTTAATAGGATGAGCTTGCATGTGGGAAATTCAACCCTAGATTGTTTTCAGGATTGAATGATAGAATGAGTCCACTGCAAATGGTGTATTCCCCTGCGCAATTACTTTTTACTTATCCGGTGAGAAACAACTTGCCAATTAGAAAAGCATATTTTGACATCGCATTTTAATATCACAAAACAATGTTGTAAACAGAAACAAAAGACATATTATGATACAGGATCAAAAATCTTGGAAGACTTAAATCCACATGATATAGTACATGTGTATAATGGTAAGGAGTGGGGAATGAAAGGTGTAGTGACAGCAGAGGAATATCCAAGGTCATATAGAGTAAGAGGGGAGGATGGTCAAAATTATTGATGGAATAGAAGACACTTGCAACTGATCGATAGATCAGAATGGAACAAATGGAACTGAGATGAAATCAATGAAAACGGTATAGCAAACACAGTTATGACACAGAGGTCGGTTTCACACGGATGCCGCCACAGGCCCAGTGGGTGGAAGTGGGTGTGTGAACCCACGCACCGAACACCCACTGGCAGTGAGCAGAGCACAGACAATGCCGCAGGGGGTTGTGGGAGGTCAGGGGAAGATCATGGCACCCACCCACCAGGCACCCACCGAGCACACACCCCTACCATTCACATGGGCAACCTGCACACCAATCAGAGGGAAAACCATGCCCCTCTGCATGACATTACAGCATGGCCGAGCGAGGGAAAGCACACATCACCACCCCTTCACTGCCAGACTCCAAGCAAAGCATACCATCAGGGAGGGGGGAGCACACACCCATGGGCCCTGACCCTCCAGGCAACCACCCCACACCATCCAGACCTGGCCCACACAGAGGAGAACACCTGCGGGAAGGAGAGCACAGATACGAGGGGAACAATGCTGAAGAAAGCTTTAATTAACAAGAATGAGAAACAGGCTCAACGGAGCTACACAAGAAGGCACATAGCGGGCAACAGTCAGGGCAGATCTGTGCCATCAGTAGGGTCAGTGACCCCGGACCCGGCTCCACCGGTCAGCCTGGGTACAGTCCAGCTAGTGCACCCGGTGTAGGAGATACAGCAGCAGCAGTCAAACCACTTCCTCCTGCTCCTGGGTCATCTCATTAATCATCTCCTGCACTAAAGGAAAGAGGGAGACCACCATAAGGGCAGGCCACAGACTGGGACATCCATGGAGCCCACACCAAATGGTGGTAGGGAGGGGAACATGCACAGAGGGGTAACCCACAGATCTCTTGGTACACCCATGCCCATGCACAAAGGTCCACCACCGCCTGCTGGAGCCGCCCAGCCAACTCCCCATGCCGCAACACAGTCAAAAGTACAATCACGGCAGCTAAAGGGGAAGAGGATGCAGGAGGTGGGGACAGGGATTGGGTCATAACATGGGGCATCAGGGAGAAAACCACCCATAAGCACCCAAGATCGCACCTGGTCCCAATAGAGGCCCATCAAGCCATGACCCTAGAGGAACCCGACCCAGAGGCTGCCCCAAAAGTAGTGCCAAGGGAGAAGGATCACATCCATCAGGGTGGCCACACTCACGGTCAGAAGACCTCAGATTGTGGCACCCCTCTATGTCTGTCAGAGGAAGAATGGGGGACCCACAGGGGCAGTAGCCCCAATGGACCACAGTGTCAGGATCAGAGCGAGGACAGGATAACATAAAGGGAAAGGAGTACACAAATAGATGCAGATGCAATGCCCTAGGGAGAATGCAAAACTCCGGGGGGGGGAGGGGGGACAAAAGGAGACAAGGGGGGACTGACCCCCGGTACATAAGACAAGGGGCCGCTGACACGGTACATGCAGACATGCACCAACACACTGCCCCAACAGGTTGCAGGCTTAGTGAAGGGCTGCATAGGGTGCCAATGCAGCCCCACAACATGCCATGGGGTTCACAGAGCTGCAACAAAGCAGAGTTGGTGATTGGTAACCAGTAACCCTAGGAGAGGGCTCCCTGATACTAGCAAGGGCCTGAGAACACATACCAGGCGATCTGAAAGGCACCATAATGACCTGCCATGGGTGCACAAGGCATCCCACTAAACAAGCCCCTGCCCCATCCCTAGCCTCCATGCCTTGGCCATCATGGGCACACGAACCCTTGCTCCATATGAAGGTGTAGAGAGGCAGGTCCATGCAGACTGATCACACCCATCTACAGAGCACAGAGAGCCACAATAGCACGCAAGGTGCAAGGGCACCAGGCATTGCTGATGGTGAGGCACTACTCGCCATACAGGAATGAATGCCGAATGGAACTATACACCGTTGATGCAGATGTACAGGTTACCTGAACTGGACCAACAATCCTGCTCACTAACTGGCCACACACCCCAAACACCAGCCCAGCCCCCAACCCCCAGCACCAGCTCCATGAGCTGCCGGTGCATCTGGCCCACAAACACAGCAGGAGAACACAGGCTGCAAAAAGTGCAAGCATTTATTGAGACAGGGGCTAGGCAGGTCCATCAAAGGCCAGAACAAGCGAATGGCAGTGAGGAATGGCAGGGACAAAGGGATCTCACAGCTGGGTGCAGGCATGAAGCAGTCCAGCACAACTGGGTTCCAAACGGTTCAATCACTAACTGGCTCTCAACGGGTCAGACCGGATCCCCATGGACCACCAAACAGGAGAAAGATGTACAGGCAGAGGGTGCATGCAGCAGGGTAGCAGCCCGTAGAATGGTCATAGGGAAGCAGGGCCAGGGTTCTTGCAGCAGGGAGTGAAGTTCCATCTTGGAGGGTGTAGCAACGGCAGTGTCATGGTGCAGGAGCTGGACGCTCAGGGAACAGGGGCCCCTGGACAAAGCCATCCAAGGCAAAGAGTAAACTCAGGCAGTAAACTTGGACATGCATGTGGGCATCCACCATGAAGCACTGCAGAAGGGAGAGGCCGGTGGCAGCTGCAGCTCTGACATGAGAACAGTTGAACACATCACTCAGGACAGCCATCTCAAGCTCTGTGAGCACGCTGGTCAGGAAGGGGCCTCTGGTGGGGTGTGGTGGGGGACAGCAAGCCCTGCTCCACAAGACGATCCTGACAATCCTCTCATGGTCAAGAGATACCATAGGTATGCAGCAGGACACTGGTGTAGCAGCTAGCAACATAGGGACCAGCAGCCTGGGGGATCAATCTGTAGTCATGCTGATTAGCCACCTTGAGAGCAGCTGCAGTCTCCTGGGATTCTCATGGCAGCACAACAGTGGGTAGGGGCCCACGGTCACAGTAGCGTGGAGGCATGAATCCCAGTTCCCTTGAACTCCACTGGCACTCAAGACCCCCAAATGAGTGACCCAGCAGTCACATATAACGGGAGAGGAGATTAAATCCATCACCAACAGAAAGGAGGTCACTCAGAAACAGCTGGACATTGCTGCTCTGCCACAGGATACCCAGCAGCATTGTCACACACACACAGGCCACGCCTCACTGGCCCTATGTCTGCAGGCATGGCCAGATCCCCAGCTAGATGTGTCCAGCAAGCAGGAAGAAAGCAGGAGTACACCAGATGTGGATGGAGCATAGTTAGGAAAGTTCTGGATGGAAGCCTGAGCGGTCTGCACACACACGAGTGTCCTTGGCCAGCTGATAGTGGCCTGGCATGTAAGTTCTGGGAAACACACACACACACAAAGGGCTGAAACATTCCTGGCCAATAAGAGGTAAAGAGTCCAAGCAGGAGCTGGGGGAGGAAGAGATGGGGAATGTTCCAGTTGCTGCAGAGCTAGGCCAAGCAGCAAGTCTGCAGGAAACAGTTCCTGCTGTACAAGGGAACCCCAGCTACAGCCCTCATACACACCATGTCAATAACGGGACCGCAAGCGCCCTGTGGGTAATGGGTTTGGGGAAAGGGCACTGGCACCTGGAATGCATTCCCCAGTGCCCTGAACATCACCATCAGTGGCCGGCACCGACCCCCTTTCGGCTCAGTGGCCGGCACCGACCCCCTTTCGGCTCAGTGATAGCCTTACGGTTGTAAGGCTATCACTGAGCCAAAAGGGGGTCGGTGCTTACCATTGCCAGTTGTACTGGAGGGAATGGGCCAGGGTACAGCAAGGGAAGGGCATCAGAGTTTGCCCTCAGCAGCTAGGCAACCCCCCAGGCTGTTGGGGTCTCCCGAGGTACCAGCAGCTTTGTATGCTGGCCCAGCTCTGGCAAGGCAGCAGTCCAGTGTGTGCATGTGGCCGACTCCTCAGCCTGCCACAGGGCATGGCAAGACCTCTGACAGTGGCCCACCCACCCAGGTTCCCGGGTGCAGGTCATGTAGCCTGCTCACCTCACCTGCCCAAAGTGTGGCAGCTGCAATTACTAGGGATGTGCGAACGCAGTTTGGATGTTCGTGGTTCGGCGAGAACTCAGCCGGTTTGGACAACCGAACTGAATGCCTGAACCAAACGCCAACCCCCGAACAGTTTGAGTGCATTTGGATGAGTGCGGACGTGTTCAGGCGGGAAAAACGTGGGTGGCAGGCCCAGGGAGGGGTGTGTGTGTCATCTGAGGAGGGGTGGAGAGGCTTGGACTAGCAGTCAACCTGCCCAATCACCATCCTTCTTTTCCTCAAACCACTGGCTTCGCAGTCTACAATTGGCCACGGGCTAGGCTGCACAGAGACAATGGGGCTTGTGGTAAGGTGGGCGCAGCAAATAACAAAAGTAATTCCCCTCCCCCCCTTCTATATCGTTCTGAGCTAGACACTGATCCTGTCAGCAGGCGTTTTCAGAACTCTCGCACTCCCAACAATTTCTGTTCCTCCCAACCATTGCCATCCCCCTCCTATTTCACCCATTTCCACACATTTACCTCCATAGTTTCATTTATTTAGATTAGATATATTTAGGTGCTATACCCGACATCAAGAAGCAGCCACTCCAGCCCCAGGACCCACCATCAGGGTTCTGGGCCCTATGTTACAGGCAGGGAGGGCTGTCATTCCACTTCATCCAGAAGCTGCCACTCTAGTCCCAGGACCCATCGTCAGGGTTCTGGGGCCGTCATTCCGTTCACGGGGAGCTGTCATTCCACCGCATCAAGAAACAGTCAGTCACTCCAGCCCCAGGACCCACCATCAGGGTTCTGGGGCCTACGTTACAGTCAAGGGGAGCCATCATTCCACGTCATCCAGAAGCTGCCACTCCAGCCCTAGGACCCACCATCAGGGTTCAGGGGCTGTCATTCCACTCACGGGGAGCCGTCATTCCACTGCATCAAGAAACAGCCAGCCACTCCAGCCCCAGGACCCACCATCAGGGTTATGGGGCTATCATTCCGCTCATGGGGAGCTGTCATTCCACAGCATGCCATGGGTTCTGTGCCCCGGCAATCCAACGTCTGCTTCTGCTGCATCTGCTGTGCCAGGAGTTCTGTGCCCCGGCAATCCAATGTCTGCTTCTGCTGCCTCTGCTGTGCCATGGGTTCTGTGCCCCGGCAATATAATGTCTGCTTCTGCTGCCTCTGCTATGCCAGGGGTTCTGTGCCCCGGCAATCCAATGTCCGTTTCTGCTGCCTCTGCTATGCCATGGGTTCTGTACCCTGGCAATCCAATTTCTGCTGCTGCTGCCACTGCTGCCTCTGCTGTACCATGGGTTCTGCTACAGGCAATCCAATGTCTGCCACTGCTCCACCGATGCCTGTCTGCCTGCAATGCCCATCCAAGTAGGGGTGCCAGGCCAGCAACCAAGTCCCAAGCTTTCCCCACCTCTGCTGCTGCTGCTGCTGCTGCTGCTGATGATGATGATGATGCCACCGCTGGGTCTCAGACGGCCAGCCATGGCACCATGGGAACCCCCAGGGGCCAAGCGCTGAGCATGACTGTCTGGGCAATCTGGGGTGCCAAGCCCCAAGCCTTCCCGGTCTCTGCTGCTGCTGTTGCTGTGTGTCTGATGTCCTGCCATGGCCCCACTGGCACTCCTGGAACACCCCAAGCCTCTGCGGTGGCTGAACTTGCCAAACATTCAGGGGGGCCGAACTCCGTGGGACCAAACCCACGAACCCGAACTAAGTTTTCTGGCCAAACAGCTGAACATCCAAACCCCGTTCTATTCTCACATCCCTAGCAATTACCCACCCCGGGGTTATCAGTGGATTGGGCCAGCCCTAATTCATGTGACTTCACTCTAGGTTTCAACCTGAGGTGATAGTCTTGAGACTTAGAGAGAGTTCAAAGCAATAGAGTACCATCTTAGCAAGAGAGACCTTAGTGACTTCAGAACTAAGTGATATGGTGACCTTGGTAATATGGTAATATGGTGACCATGGGCCAGTCACAATATGCTCTTAGCCTAACCTACCTCACAGGGTTGTTATGAGGATTAAAAGTTGTGTTATAGATAAAGCACTCCGAATGCCATGGCAGCGGGGTGCGTGCTATACTTAAAAAAAAAAAAAGATTAAGAACTTCCTCTGTGCTCTGAATAGGAGGGAGTATCAGCTGGAACAAGGTAAGAGTCTGCTGTAGAATCAGAGCTTTTAATGAGAAGCAAATGGACTCATTTTGTGGAGGGTAAAATAGGTAGGCAATTTCCCTCCAACCATTATTATTTTTACTCTGTTTTTTCCTTTGCCCTGCAGTTGTTCTCCTGGCTTATTAATAATGTCATGGTCAAGAAAATCAGAGACAGTTCATTCTGTGAAATCCCTCCCTAGTGATTTTTTCAAAGAATAGGCAGCAGTTATCACTGGTTTAGTATCTCCACAGTGCTGTTTCACTCTGATGTCATCTCCTCTTTCTAATTATGCTGCATGTGTTTATTATCTCATATGTTTTCTAAACTACAGCTATAATGATTAGTGGATCAAATGTATTCATGAATAATTTTTTGCATGTTTGGATAGCACTCTGAATATCCAAACAATATTTGTGACTAAAATGGATAGTTGCATATCCACTTATTTGGGTGTTTCAGTTCAGTCATTTTGTTTATTTTGGTGCTTCACTTATTTGGGTCAGTCATTTTGGTTATCTGGTTCCAACATTATTTACTCATAGCCTAATGGAACTGACAAAAATCCAAAATGACCAACCTGAACAACCAAAATATAGAAAATGAACCAAAACAAATAAAAACAGATTTTCAATAAAGCAGGAATGAATAGCAGTTTGTATCTGTTTCATCAGATCTGAATGATAGAAAGTGAATTGATTAGATATTGCATTTGCTATGAATGAGCATGTTCAACCTCTCCCGCCCTCTCTCCCCTGACTACCAATCCCATTTCACATCCACCAAAAATTCCTTGTCTTCACCTTCAGAGCACTTCAGGGCCTTGCTCCTTAGCTATCTTTATGCCCTTATTTCCTGCTATTTTCTCACTCCTTCCCACCCCCTCACCCACCCAGAGCAGGGGCGGTTCTACCGTCAGGGCGGCCGGGGCACCTCCCGACTTGCTCCAGGTCCCTCTGCGGCGTTACTACTAGGAATCCTCCTTCCCTGGGCTGCCGGCATCCCGTTTAGTCTTCAGAGCCCCGGCGCGGCTGTCTCAGCCACGCCGGGAACCCGAACTTCCTGGTTTGTCAATGCACATGCGCGATGGGATCGTGCATGTGCATTGATCTCTAATGTTCAGAATGGACTTGTCAGCATCGGGGGAGGGAGGGGGAGGCGGGAGACTGGGCCTGGGACACTGAGCCACCAATGAATGAACAGATTAACAGAACAGTTTGTGAGTAATTTATGAAAAGGGGGGGGAAGGCAATCCCAGAGCTAACCGAGCCCTGCAAGGGGCAAATGTCTGCAAAACGTGGACTGGGTGGCTAGCGTTGCCATCCATCCCGCAGTAGGGAAATTGACAGCCGCTGGGGGCAGACTTGCATGGGTCCTAATAGGGGAAAAAAACTGCATGGTGATTGGGGCTGTAGCCCTTGCCGCCCAGAGGAGGGGGAGGGGTGGTGCGGTGGATGGGGAGAGCTGCAGAATCAATGCAGAAGAAACCATGTGCTGTGTGCCTTTGCTGTGATGTGTGAGTGGAGGAGTGGATGTGATTGGTTGGGGGAGTGGGGGGAGAGAGTGCTTGTGTGACTGTTTATTTTTTAAAAGTGCAGAGTTTCTCCGCTGCATGGCTTTTCCCTCTCACGTGGTGATGAGAGGGTGAGGGCTGCCTACTGCAGAGATTGAGTGAGAGAGGTGGAGCAGAGCATATATAAAGAGAATCCAGGTGCCATTTTATCTCTCTTTGGCTCTGTCTTCTGAGAGTGTGTGACTCAGTGTGGCCCATCCGCCTGAAATTTGATCTTTTTTTCCACTCCAGTCCACTTAGTGTTAGATAGATTATATTTATTACTAGTTTGTTATTTAATAATAATCATCTCAAGGAAGCTATCTAGGTAGTGTAGTGTAGTGTAGTGTAGTGTGCCACGCCTCCCACTTGGCAGTGCCAAGTGGGTCCATCATCGTTGAAGCCCACCCAGGGCAGGATCATTTTGCCCTCACTTGAGTGGGGAAGAGAAGATGCTGCTTAGCCTGCCCTGAGGACTCAGTCTGACTCCTGCTGCTGGTAAGTACTTTGCCGAGTGGGGGACCCATCTGGGGCTTGGGCTTAGCCGGTTTGCTTTTTTAGGGAAGGAACCATGGGTGGGGGGAAGACAGGAGGGACTTAGGGGAAATGTTATAATGGTGATTTGCTTTAATTTTGATTTGTGAATTTAATTTAGATTTTAATAAGAATTTTATTTACTTACAAATTATGGGGTGCACTGGGAGTGGGGGATTTGAGTCTGGATTGGAGTGGGCAAAGGAGTATGTGTAGGGTTGCCAACTTGCCAGATGCAAAACCAAAAAGGCACTTTTGAGATATGCAGGCAGCAGGGCTGCATTGGAACCAATTCAGCCCTGCAACCTGCATATCTCATAAGTGACCTCTTACAATTTGCGTCTATGGCAACCTGAGGTGAGGGGAGTGGGTGTACAGAGAGACACGGGGAGGGTAGAGGGGGACACGTGTCTTTCTGGGTGTGGACAGGACACAGGAGGGGTCTGTGTGAGCTTGGATAACAGACATTTTGCTGGTGGTGTGATGTTGGTCTACTGGAGGGCGTGGGGCCTGGTTTGGTGGCATGGAGTCCCAAAAGGTGCCACCCAACTGTTAAAAACAGGCCTGCTCTGAGCATGGATAGGCATTTGGTATGGTGGTCACCAGGAATGGTGGTCTACAGGGGCCTAGGTTTCTTGAAATGGTGTCTTGAAAGGATCCAAACTCTCAAGAACAGGCCAGCTGTATGTGTGTGCCTGGGCTTTGCTGGCAGTGGAGCTCCCTTGGCCCATTGGGGGCCAAACCAAACTGAAGGATTGTCATTGGCAAGCCATGTGTGCTGGGCCAGGTTACTTGGAGCTTCTGCTGGTTTGCTGTAGGGCCAAGGGGGCTTTGCCGGCAGTGGAGCCCCTGACCCATTGGGGGCCAAACAGGGGGATTGTTATTGGAAAGCAGTGTGTGCTGTGCAAGGTTACTTGGAGCTTCCGCTGGTTTGCTGTAGGGCCAAGGGGGCTTTGCTGGCAGTGGAGCCCCTGGCCCATTGGGGGCCAAACTGAGGGATTGTACTTGGCAAGGCATTTTGTAGCTTGGAACTAGAGATGATAGTTTTCTGCAGGGCGGGGGCCTGCTGTGCCACAGTGCCTTAGTCCAGTACTGCACAAAGCACCCCTACCCAATAAAATTGCAGACAGAAGACATCCAGAAGTTCATTGAACCTAGTACAAGCAACCAGTTCCCTTCTCCAGAAGCTCAGACATAGGAAATGAAGAGGGGCAAGACCCCCAGCTTGTTTTCCACAAATCTGGTCCCCCCTGTGATTTGTGATCTCAGTTGTGTTCAAAAAGCTTGAAATATGACTAATTTGGGGTTTTGAGATCAAGAGACTCAACTGTTAGTTCTGTGATCTCGGGTGCATTACTAGAAATGCTGGTCTGTAGCGGCCTGGTTTAGTACTGTAACACCTGCAATTCTGTACCATTTCTCTGCAGTTCCTTGGGGTTAGAGGACAGACCTCTGTGTCTATCTCTCGTGTCTGTGCTACTCCTGTGGATTGCAATTGCGTTATGTTTGCATCCTGATCTGAAGTATGGTAGAAGTGGTCTGGATCATCGGCGATTCCTACATTCGCCATTTGGAGCAGTTTGTCCGTGAATAGGGGCTTACCTTTTCCTCAGGCAGCCAGATTTATGACATCTGGTGGTTCGGAAGAGGAGGCATGAGATGGCACGAGATCATTCCAACGTTGGATAGGATTCAGAGGAGACGTGATGTTCCACCTCCAACGGGAATCGTGATCCACTGTGGTGGAAATGATGTGGGCATCCTCAC
>QEPC01013609.1:466983-477382 GCA_003113815.1 Sphenodon punctatus
TCCTCCTCTTCTGAGGTCCCACTTGATTCCTTCTCCTCAGATACATGGTCCTCGAGTTCAGAGCAGCTTCCTGCAGCTTCTGGAATGAAGTCTTCATCATCCCATTTGGATGATGTTCTTCATCAGCTTCATCATCAGGATGTTCTTCATCATCACTTGAGGAACCTTGTTCTGTGTTACATAGCAGTGTGATATGCTCAGCAGCAGAGAAAATATGGTATCTTGCCTGTTTGGACTACAAAAAAAAGAGAAATACAGCATTGATTACCCCGTGATACATATGGAGAATAGTATATGTCAAATCTGCACTCCTGTGCTGACATACACATGCACTCTCATGTGAGTCTTCCCCCCCCCAGGCCTTGATGATTGACTGGGTTTCTCCATAGGAACCCAGCCAAGGAGCACATGGCACCTCCCCCACTCCCTCTCCAATCCCCCAGAAAGCAGTGTGTTTCTGGGTCAACGCCCAGCGCATGCTTTCTGAGGGCTTGGGAGACATTCTCTAAGTCCCCGCCTCCCTTTAGCTCTCTGGCCAGTGAGTGGAAAGCTAGAGGGAGGGGAGATCAGCACAACAGCAGGAGGATGATTGACTCCCCTCTCCCTCCTCCCCTTGCAGAGTTCTCTGGCTGCAGGGTTTGTTTACAACTCATCCTGCTGTCTAGGAGGAGAGATATAATGTAAACAAAATCTGAGACAAGCAGGGAAATTGACTGCGCTGATGCTGGATCAGCTGAGGAGCAGCTTCTGACTCCCCAGAAAGACCCCTGAGATACTTGGGGGGGGGGGGGCACCTGCCCCAACGCCCTGGGGGAGGAGTCACCCCTGAGGCTGGACAAGCTGGGTCTCTTAAGCTTAGAAAAGAGAAAATGGAAAGGGGACATGATAGAGGTTCATAAATCTTGAGTAGTATGGAACAAGTAGATAGGGAACGGTTATTTACCCTCTCAAATAGTACTAGAACTAGGGGACATTCCACGAAACTAGCTGCCGGCAGATTTAAAACAAATAAAATGAAGTATTTTTTCACTCAACACATAATCAACCTATGGAATTTGTTGTCAGAGGATGTTGTCAGGGCCAGTAGTATAGCTCGGTTTTAAAAAGGACAGGATACGTTCTTGGAGAGTAGGTTCATTAATATCTATTAACCAAGTAGCTTATGGGATAAACTAACCGTTGGGAGCTGGGAGTGAACAACGGGGAATGGATTGCCCGCTGTGACTGTTGGTTCTTCTCCCATGTGATCAATATTGGCCACTGTTGGAGGAAAGGATGCTGGGCTTGATGGACCATTAGTCTGACTCAGTATTATTATTATTATTATTATTATTATTATTAACAAACATTTATATAGCACCAGTATGGCACTACTTATGTTCTTATGTTCTTATTCATTTCAATAAACCTTTGAGCACATTAGATTTTTTTAAGGACTGGAATCTTAAATTTATTTATTTATTCATTTATTTGTGTTTTAATCTTGTTTCATTTCGCTGAAGCGACTCGGGGCAGCTCACAATGTCACAAAACAATAATGATAAAATAAAATATAAAAATAAACAAACAACAATATAAATCAGTACTAAAACTCTAGATATGCTAAAAAGACTCTCATCGGTGCATGAACTAGTCCAAACTCAACCCACCCTCCCTTCCTCCCCTACCAAATGCCTGATAAAGAGCCAAGTTTTACAATTACGTTGGAATGTCGCGGATGCCTCTGTTTCCCCAAATGGAAAAAGTACTTAGTGGTTCAAATCAGACATAATCTGACCTGAATATAGGGTACCAGTTTCCAATTTGAAGGTTAAACTGAAATCACACCCACTATGTGGGTAAGAGTAGATCTAGTATGTATATATAATGAGAGTATATTTTAAAGGAGGAGGACTCCAGACAAAAAGAATGTATAAAAAACATATAGATTTACTTAAATTCAAATAAGGTTTCAGATAGTACAAAAAAGGAAAACTCATTCAGTTACAAATATGAACAATATGATACAAAAGACATTAAAAGAACATCATACATTGTCTGAGTCAAAACCTTAAAGAAAAAGCTATGTTTTCTATCTATCTAGCTGGCTCAGTGTCATATTTACCAGTTCTTTAAGCCCACATCTGTCTGGCTGAGAAGGCTTCAGAAATTCAAAAGCTTTCTAAAACTCTCCATTCCAGGGCAGGCATATTTAAACTACATTTCTGTATGGTTCAACATTTCCTGAAATTAATAAGTGTCTACCCACTGACTAATCAGTCAAGATTTAAAAGTTCGGTATAGGCACTCTTGCCAGGAAGTGAAAACACTAAAACTGATCGGTATCTTAAGCCTAGAATTCAATGGAAGACTCTCCTGGTAGAAGCTGGTATGTTTAAAATACACACTAGCTAACTTCTCTCACAATGCTTTATTTACTATTTGAGCTTCAGGTTAAGCCACTAACACACAGATACAAAGGTAAAGCTTACAACCAAAGAGAAAACTGGGTAAGAAAACTGCTGACATTCAAACACAGGGTTTCAAAAATAAGTCTTTCTCTTACTCAGCGTTTTACACAGAATGACTTTACCAAACAGATCTCTTCACATTTTGAATCAGAGGTTTGCCAAGCACATATTAAAATATATCAGAATACATGCAAATACATGACAGGAAGCAAGAAGATTCAGACTGAGGCAAGTCTCCACCGGGAGGGAGTTCCAAAGCACTGGTGCAGCCACCTAGAATGCTCTCCTGTCCGTCCACACCCTCTGATAGCGTGGGACTTGTAGAAGGGCGTCCCCAGACGACTGCAGGGGCCATCCAGGAACCCAGGGGATGAGGCGATCGCTCAGATTAGAAGGGCCTAGGCCGTGAAGGGCTTTAAAGGTCAACATCAGCACCTTGATGGTGCTTGTTTGCAGAATTGGTCCCTTAAGTGGGACTCTACATTAAATTGTAGATTTGATTGTACATAGATTAGATTGTAGCACTGGTTTAGTATATTCTGTTTAGTATATTATATGTATTTGCAAGAATAATTTTAGTCATGATTTGAATTTCCAGAGTGATGTCTCCAGAAACAGGAGCAGAAACTGAATCCAGTATAGCAGTTCATGAGCAAGAGGAGAAGGCAGGAGCACAGTCCTCGGGCTGCCAACATGATTCAACTCCTTCTTCCTCCTTCTGCTGGGAGCTTTTAGCTGCCATTTTAGCTTCAGGCAACTGAGCAGCAGAGGCTCTGATAACTGGCTCCTGTTCCCTCCCAAGTAGGGTGGCCATACCTCCCCTTTAAAAGAGGACGCTTATGAAAAACGCATGCTGCAGGGCTGCACTGGAACCAATGCATCCCTGCAGCATGTATTTTTCATAACTTTCCTCTTTTAAAGGGGAGGAACGGCCACCCTACTCCCAAGGCTCTTTACCTGGTAGAGAGGTCTGCAGCTCCAGGATTCAGCTCTCTTTTGCCCTTTTCCCAATGAGTGCAGAACAGCACAGTTTCATAGACTACAGGAATTTCACAGTTCCCATGCAGCCCATGAAATCATGAATTGTGCAGGACCCTATTAACATGAGGCTCAGCTTGGGCATTATTTCAGCTAAATTTGTTTTTAACAAAGATGGCATCTATTTATCCTGATTCTTTAAGGGTGTTTAATATAAACATGACAACAGTCCACACCAGGAGGGTGTACAGCCTGTGTTCACTGCCCATTTAGGTGACCATGAGATGCACACTTTCATGTGCCACAGAGCCTTGATGGAGTCTCCACGCATGGTGTAGTTTTGGGGCATTGCAGGTCCACTGTGTGGGCCAATCTGGGCCAATGTTCGTCCATGTATCTGCCCATGTCTATTAGGATGCATGCAGTCTCCATGCAGCCAAAGCACCTAGAGCAGTCCCAGTGGTCAGAGCAGTGAGCGCACTCACCACACTTGCTGTCCCTGGGTCTTCTACTATTTACTTTGACTTTGGAGTGCTCAAAAATGGCACTCCAAAAGGTGACCGGAAAAACAGGAAGCAAACAGTGGTGGGAGCTTCCTGGACCCAGAATTCTCTGCAGGTGTCGGTGATATGGGAGAGGTGGCAGTGGGTGGAATGCAGCATCTGCCTGTGTATTGGGTGTGCTGCACAAAACTCCCTGGGTGAAGGCTGCCCAGACCAAGCATGGGTTTGCTGTGGGCTATCATCTGTTTATTTTCATTCTAAGTGTTTCAAAAGTGCCATCCCCCCTGAAATGAACATAGAGTGCTTTCAGGAGTTACAATAGCCTGCATATCCATGCTTGACCCATGTAGAAATGCAGGCTATAGGAACGCGGAAAACCACCACCAGATGTTAGCTTGAGCCATTCCCTAGGTGGTGTTGACACATAGTCCAGGCTGTGAGTTGGGGAAATCCCCAATTCAAAACACAGGCTAAGTGCCAACACGAACCAGGAATGGCTGCCTGATTGGGTGTAAAGGGTGCTGTAATGTGTGTTCAACCACTTTACATGCCGCAGGGGTAGGGTAAGTGGGGTCCAGCCGCCATGGCAGCAGTCATTGGTCGCCATGCCTGCTCATCAGCCAGGGAGGCAGGATGCTTCACATTCTGCAGGGGCAGGGATGTGTGGACACATGTTTTTGCATCTCCCCACCCCCTTCCCAGCCCAGTCACCATAACATTTGTTTAGCAGTCATGCTGAGTTCTGGCCAGAGTGACGAATCCTGTCATGGCCCAGAGCAGTCTGTGTCAGCAGCATCACATTTGAAAACATCCAGAGTTTGCATTGACAGAATGCTTTGAGGATCACATTTACTATATCATTTGACCATTTGAAGCTGCGAGACTTGACTTTGATTGGTCCTTGACTGCAGAGATTTAAAAGAAGGAAACAGAGTAGCAGCATCCTGAAATTCCTTTGCAACAAAGTAATAACAAACAGCATCCAAGCAACAGTTAAATTTTGATATCATTGAGGACACTTGAATAAAGGTTTTTGCTGTATGCTGTACTGCACAGGTAGTTTCAGTGCTTTCTATGATGAACTTGACTAGCAGCGCAACACTGAAAGGTAAAAAGCATATGATAAACACCATCATGTTCACAGACACAATGTAAAGAGCTTTCTGGACCAACCGTTCCTCATGTGGGCCTGAATTCTTCTTCTTCTTGAGGCTCCGGATGACTTGTATGGAACAGAAACTCAAAATTATTAGAGGGATAAAATACCCCCCAATACTTCTGAGTAATGTAGTGTTTAGTGGATTATTGGAATTCTTCCGAAAACAAAATTCTTCCTGTTTGCCAAGTTTTGGATCTAAGATTGCACAAATTATCATTATGATCCAAAGAAATCCACAGATAGCAGATGCAATCCTTGGGGACTTCAAACATTTAGCTTTCAGGGGATACTTTATGGCAATGTATCGATCGACTGCTATGATGGTGATCATAAAGATGCTCATGGGTATGTTCAGGAAATACAAAGTCTCTATAAAATAACATAATGAATCTTTTTTCAAATTGATGGTATGAAAATACAGTATGAAAGGCAAAGTGAAGACGAGCAAGCAGTCTGCAGTGGCCAAGCTGATCATGTACACTCTGGTTTCAGTCCATTTCTTCAGCTTGCAGCAGAACACCCATAAGGCGACTGCATTAAATAGGAGTCCAAAAATGGTAATGGGGATATATACAATGAATTCCATACGCAAGATGATTTGGAACTGGCTGTTGTTGCAGGTTCTGTTCACCATGATCAGTAATTGCTGGAAAAGAGGAATTAGAGATATGAAGTAAAACAGCTACAAATTCAGAACCTTTTGAAATCTCATTTCTACTTCTAGCAACTGTATGTGACCCTAGTATCTTCCTGCTTCAGTTCTTGCGTGGCATGCTAGTTCCCTCTAGTGATGTGATTGGTGGTAGACCATCCCCAGGTTTTTGAGCCTGCTACTCTGTAGATCTAATAGATCTAGGTATTTCAGTTCAGAGAACAGAAACTCATGAAGACGAAGCAAGAGGTCACCAGTTCAGTCATTTCTGGTTACAACCTACAGACTACAATTATAATGCTGATTTTCTGTGTGTCATGGTTCAAATCAAATCAAATACTTTATTATGTTCGGCCACATGGCCATTACACAAGTAAAAAAAAGGTACAGAACCAAGGATAATACCCATTGGTCAACAATAAACTATTCCAAACATAAAAAAACCATAAAAACCATATCACAAACAAAACATATCGACCCATACCCATTCCAGAAGTTGATAGTTTTAAATGGGCTGCAGTGCATCTACATGCAAAAATCGCTACCTGCTTGGTCCTGACAGGATCCTGGTCACCCAAGAGAAAAATTAGCTTCCTGGACTCTGTCCAGTCCAGCCCCACGCCTATACTCGCCCAAAGCCCTCGGCGAGGGACCTCAGACAGGGGGCAAGTCAGCAAATAATGGCTTAGGGTTTTGACATCCGTTCCACATAGGCAGCCCCTCTCCTCCCACGGGATCCCCTGTAATCTTCCCAGGAGGACTGAGGTTTTAACTGTCTGTAATCTCAACGAACTATATCTATATTTCAAGACAGGATTAAGCTGGGAGTATAAGTAGGAGGCCCCAGTCCGTGGCGGCAAGATGTACTGATAGAACGGGGCCGCCCTTGAAGATGCAGTCATGGCCCTAAGGCATTGCCTGTCAATGTCCAAAATACGGAGTTACAGTAAGCCAATCACCTGCCTACTAGTGGCATACTGGAAGAAGGGTACAGAAAATCCCAATTTAGCCAAATGGCTAGTCACCCCCTTATACCAGGGGTCAGTACCCACTTCTTCCACAACCTTCTCAACCCATGTATGTTCAATAAAAGAGCCTTCTGGTGCATTACGCAGATTGGCCCAGAATGACAATAATCTTATGTCCACCAGCGCTGACAGAGAAGGACAACCTACCTCTGTCAGTACCATGGCCGAACTTGTAGCTTGAGGACATTTCAGCATTTTCCTCCAAAATTGGGTGATCACAGGCTGCAGAAACCGAATCACCCCTTCCTCTATTCCCCATACATGGGCACCATATAGCAGACATGATAGGATCTTTGTCTCGAAAATTCAACGAGGGACCATTACTGAAGGTTGGCCATGAGTATAAAAAAAACGTATAATGGCCAAAACCTCCGGGGCAACCCCGTCCTTCATTGCCCGTGCCTGGGGTAACCAAGAACAGGACTCAGACATCCTCACACCCAGGTAACGAAAAAAGCGGACCTGTTCTAACTGGTGCCCTAAAAGAAACCAATTATATTTCCTACCATTTCCACCGCTTACCATAATTTTGTTTTTTCCATAGTTAATTTTAAGGTGCTTTAGTTGGCATCTAGCCTGGAAATCTACCAGAGCCCTACGAAGCCCCACTCTAGAAAGAGAGAGCAGAGCAGCATCATCTGCATCCATTAGCAAAAAGAGCTTTCGCCCACCCACTGAGGGTGGATGATACCTCCCAATATCTTTATGCTCCGTTATCAGCGAATTAACATAGATGGTAAAAAGCAGAGGAGCAAGCAAACATCCCTGTCTAATTCCCCTGAAAGTTTGGACCGAGTTGGACAGGGTTCCCCCTGGAGGCATCCTGACTCGAAGGGCGGTCTCTGAATACAGAGCTCTAATCAGGGCAATCAGCCGAGGGTCGACCTTAAGGTGTGCCAACACATTCCATAGTTCTACCCTACTGACTGTATCAAATGCTGCTGATAAGTCCACAAAAGCAATAAACAGCTTCTGCTTGTGCCTTCGATATTTAGTCATTACATGATGCAGAATGAAGATCTGTTCTCCAGTCGATCGGTTTTCCCTAAATCCCGCCTGCACATCTGCCAATATATTTTGGGAGACACACCAATCCTGCAGGCGGTGTAAAAGTAGGGTGGCATATATCTTAGCAGCCACACAAAGCAGCGTAATGGGCCTATAATTATTGGGGTTGGATTTATTCCCCTTCTTAAATATAGGTACCACCGTCCCTACTTTCCACAGATCTTGGATGGTCAAGGTGTTATTGATTAAAGAGAACATATTTGCTAATGCTCCCACACCCCAGTCTGGAAGGGCTTTGAAAAACTCGCTTGGTACGAAATCCGGCCCCACTGCTTTCCCCCTCTTAAGTGTATTAATCACCAACTGAACTTCCTGTGGCGAAATAGGATCCCACTGTGGGATATCTTTCTCCCAAGGTAAGGACTCCTCAATCCCCTGCTCCACTGAGGCAAACAAGGTCGTAAAATGGGATACCCAAGTAGTGGGGGGCACAATTACCTCTCTTACCAATCCCCTCCATTGCTTTGAACCATTCACCAAGGCCCAAAACCTCTTTCCATCGTTTCTCTCAACAGCTTCCTGCAGCGCTTCCCAATGAGCTTGGAAATAGCTGCCTTTCTTTATTTTCAAAAGTGATTTATAGTAATTCCTTAAATCCTTATACTGTTGGTATAATCTATTTTCTTTATTGAGATGTAATCTCTGAGCCAACTGTCTAAGGATAGATCTAATCCCTCTACATTCTGCATTCCACCATACCAGCGTCTCCTGGGATGAAAAATCTTCCCCCCGTCCATATTCCCTAGATATCAAGGGGGAAAGCTGCTCAACTAGCTGTTCCCAGATTGCAATAGCCTCTCCCACAGAGATGGCCATCTGAAGTAATTTAAACCCATTCTGAACCTCCAGGCAGGACAAAAACTTGTCAACACCCTCAGCAACAGATGGAGTCTATCTACGCGACTTCACTAGTAATTCCGTACTCTTATTGCCAAACTCCACCATCCTCCGACTTTCCTCAGCATAATTCAGAGCAGGAAAGGAAAAGTCCACCTGGATCTGGAAATGATCACTCTGATGTTGGTCTCTCACTAGTAGATATGATACAAACTGCCCCATCCTCTGTGAACCATTGGCAAAGTCAAAAACACTACTACCAAAAGGGCCCACATAAGTCAGGCAGCCCTGCTCATCCCCCCTAGTATTACCATTTAATATCAAAAGAGCCCATTCCAATATCAATCTGTACAATCCCAGGCCCGCTAAATGAATACCCCGATCCTGCGAGACCCTACCAAAATTACAATTGTGGGCGACATAGGACTCATCCCCTACACCCAAGCTAGCATAAATAGCCTCACTAGACTCCCCTAACCTAGCATTAAAATCGCCCACAATCAAAATCTCATCATCTGGAAAGACCTGAAGATAAGTAGCTAAATGCCAAAGTGAATACCCTGACCCACTGGCGGGGGGAGGTTGTAAACATTAATCAGGAGTAAGCCCCCGGGGAGCCCCGGTATCAAAATACGAGTAGCTAACACATTATGGTGCAACAAAATCCCACCCACAACCTGGGCTTTAAAAGTATCAGTAATCATAGCCATAATTCCCCCTTTGGGACGCCCCCTACCTCCCGTGGAACAGCTGGAATTGTCCATGTGCTATATCCTTGAGAACTGGGGGGGTCCTGAACACACCACGTTTCCTGAAGACAGATTACATCAAATTGCCCCCAAAATGCACAAACTTCTTTATCTTTATCTTTTGTTACCCACCCTGCCACATTCCAAGAGACTAACTGGCAACTGTCATTCTCTCTATTCCCTCCCAGTCAATCTGTCTTCATCCTCTCCTTCCTATTCCTCATTGCAATAAGAGGGCTTAATTTAGGAGTTAATAAAACCTCACTCATATCCTCTCCCAATCTCCTAGCTTCTAGCGGAGGCATACTAAAGTGTAAACTCCCCTCTTCTGGAATGTCTAAACTCGACAGTAAGGCAATTGGAGCTGGGTTATGCTTGTCTGGGGTCGACGTAGAAATCACCATCTGAGAAACCTGCAATAAGTCTTTTGATTGACCACATATAATAGGGGACAAATTCTTAGAAGACGGTAGGGTTCTCCCCCGGACTCCAGACTTTCCTTAATTGTATTCCTCTCTCTTTTTCAGTACGTCTCTATCACGAACTTGAATCATCTGCTGATATAACAAGGAAAAGAAGTTCAGGATATCCCGCTGCTGGAGGGTCAGATTACTTGGAAGCGGAGAATCCCTGTGAGTCGTTATTCTAAATGCAGCACTTTCCTTACCCAGGGATCCTTCTATTACCTCCATTTCCATAGCTACTTGCTCTCGTCTAACTGATATCTCCATCCCAGATTGCACCACTTTAACGTTCCCTAGGAGGGGGTTATCCACATGACCTCCCCTATCTAATTTAGCCTGGGGATCCCCCTTATTGAAATCACCCTTCTTCCCAGTCTGCTCCTGACTAATGTATACTTTAGCAAAGTGTACACCCCAATGCATCAGTTGCTCTTTTTTCCTAACAATGGCCTCCACCCAGACACTATGATTAAAATGGGCCACTACCGACTTATATGTATTAGAGTTTTTT
>QEPC01013609.1:477848-488249 GCA_003113815.1 Sphenodon punctatus
TTCACACACCCGGGCCCCAAGGGAGGGGGCAGGGACACCGCAGGGACCAGGAGAGGCACTCGTTCACTCACCCTCACTCTTCACACTAGACTCACACGGGGGGGTAGGTAGGCTCAACACTCTGTACAAGACTCTCAGTTTCACAAGGCACAAAATCCCACTTAGCTTGCTTTCAGGCGGCCGGTCTGCGTTCAATCACCAGCCCTGAATGCTCCGGCCGCCTGGGTTTATAAAGGGCTAGCCTCGCCCTCTCTTTGTCACGCTAATCGTGCAGAGCGGCGCAGCGGGCGTGGCGCCGCTTCTGTCAGCTGTAGGGGGACCCCGCCCTCCTGCACGGTGGGCGGGTCCCCTACACCCTCCACGTGGCCAGGGATGCCGTGTTCTCCCCTAGGGGGCGTGGCCTCCTCTCGTTCCCCGGCCGCGTCTTGTTGTGCGGGTGGGGTCGATTCCTCCCTCGGGCCAGGGCCTCCCTCTGTGCTCCTGCTCCGCCACCGCTCTCCCCCCCGCTGCAAGCCGCGGCGCCCGGGAAGGGCGCCGTGGATCCTGACACCAGGAGGGAAGAAACCCATTTGGTAAAGGTCTGATAGTAAAGCAAATTGAACACCCATCCTCCTGGAAGGGAGCCATCGTATATTGCCTCTCTGCGTCCTTCAATTTAACCATAAAAGGGGGATCATTCTGAGATGCCTTAGGAGGACACAAGGCACCCTTCCACTTAATACTGGGAAGTATAGAAAATGATGTCAAACTTCCTTTTCCCCCTTCATCTTGTGTCTTCCCCCTAGTCACCAATAATCCCTTAGCAGGAGCCTGGGACCGTCCTCTAGGTGAGCCATGAGGAGTAGATTCTAAACATGCATTAACCTCACATTCTCCCCCTAGCCACCTCCTTTGGACCGCATCCATAAGTTTATCCAGCTTCTGTTCTAATACATTAATGCGCCCAAAGGTGCACTGTGTAGTCTGCGCTGTTAAAGTGCAGTGCCTGGCCAGGAGATCAGCTGTAGATAGGGGGCTTGCCACCTGAAGCTGGCGTCTGTGACATATCGAGGAGGCCCCTGCCCCTCCTACTGCACCCTCCATGGCCAAATGGCCATCAGCCATAAGTAAAGGACCTCCCTGAGATTTATACTGATTGTATACAGGTCCTCCCTCCTCCCCTGAAGAGCCAACATGATGGCATGGGGAAGTAGACCCTGACCCATTTGCCAAAACATTATAGCGATTGGGCATAGAGAAAAAACTATCAATTTTCCTCTGTTTTTTGGGGGGGACTGCAGCCTTGTCAGAGGGGGACCCCTCTTACTTTTAGGGGGCATAGTTCACAAGACCCCCAACCAGCAACCCAAACAAGGAAACCAGACCACAAATCCCTCACACCCACACTCCTTCACTACCCACCAGCATGAGGAAAAGTAAAACAAGACTCCAAACAATACTGCTAACAGTCACAATCTTCTACCCCGACACAAGGGATGCAAGCTGAGAAGTCTCTACGCTCCTGCTCTGGGACTCGCCGAAGGGCTCGCAAAAGGGCACATCCTTGTGCGTGCAGTCCTTTGGCGTGCAACCGAGGCGCGTGCCGACGGCACCACTGTAGGTCAACAGGCCCTCTTGTTCTGTTTCAGGGCTCCGACTCCGCCCACAGCCCCTGGAATCAGCTGACAGGTAGGTAACAGTAATTGGTGGCTGCAAAACTCCCCACACCATCTCTGTAGCCTCTGCTCACCAGACCTCTTGTTCTGTTGCAGGGTTCCGACTCCGCCCACAGCCCCTGGAATCAGCTGACAGGTAGGTAACAGTAATTGGCGACTGCAAAACTCCCCACACCTTCTCTGTAGCCTCTGCTCACCAGCCCTCTTGTTCTGTTGCAGGGCTCCAACTCTGCCCACAGCCCCTGGAATCATCTGACAGGTAGGTAACAGTAATTGGCGGCTGCAAAACTCCCCACACCTTCTCTGTAGCCTCTGCTCACCAGCCCTCTTGTTCTGTTGCAGGGCTCCGACTCCACCCACAGCCCCTAATTGGTGACTGCAAAACTCCCCACACCTTCTCCTGTCATGGTTCAAAAGAAAAACACATTGAGTTTTTGTATTTTATAATTAACAAAACTAGCTAACCAGAGAGCACAGAAACTTCCAGAACTATTAACTAGGTATCAGGTGCAGGCCATCTCAGGCATTGAGGACCTCCATCTTGTGTTTGATTTGATGGGGGACAGATTGGGGGTGCTGCTAATATACTGTGCACCTACCTGTATGGCAGCCTCCCTGCACGCTCTGACAGAGCTGGTGTCGGATGTGGTGTTTTGCTCCCAGAATATTTAGTACTGGGAGACCTCAACATACATGTTGGTGCCAGCCTTGGCAGTGCGGCGCGTGAGTTCATGGCCACCATAGCAACCATAGGCCCGTTCCAAGTTGTCAACTACCCAACGCATGATGAGGGGCATGCCTTGGACCTGATTTTTTGCACCGGCCTTGAGGCGTGGGATCCATTATTGGGGGAGGTAACAGCAGAGCCCTTGTCATGGATGGATCATTACCTCCTGCGTGCATGTCTCCCGGTGCAGGTCTGCCCCAGGAGAGGGGTAGAATCCATTCAGATGGTTTGCCCCCGGAGACTAATGGAACCTGAAAGGTTCTGGAATGCTCTTGGGGAGTTACCCTCTGATCTTGATGGCTGCCCGCTCAATGATCTCATGGCTTTATGGAACACCTTGCTGATGGAGGCCATCGACTGGACAACTCTGCGATGTCCACTCCCTCAGCAACGACTCCTCAGACCGCCGTGGTTTACTGAGGGCCTGAGGGGGTTGAAGTGTGAGGGGTGGCAGTTGGAGCGACGGTGGCATCACGTGCGTGCTGAAGCCGACAGATAGCGACATATTTATTTATATTTATCTTAACATTTATATGCCACCCCCTCCTGCCTCAGGCATCTCGGGGCAGTTCACAACATCTTAAGAAACATTTTAAAACATTAAAAATAAACAATAATAATTACAATTAAAAAATCCCAATATAAAACATCATTCCCCCCTACCCTAACACAACACACCCACCCCATCTCCCTTGGGAAAGACTTGGCAGAACAGTCAGGCCTTACAATGTCTGCAGAAAGAGGGGACACCGGAAGCCAAGCAGATCTCCGATGGGAGGGAATTCCACAGCTGTGGCGCAGCCACAGAGAACACCCTCCTCATGGTGGACACCCGGGAAACCCAGGGGACCTTGAGGAGAGTGCCCCCAGCCAACCGCAGGGGTTGTTCCAGGACCCACGGGGTGAGGCAGTCCTGCAGATAGGCAGGGACCAAGCCATTTAGGGCTTTAAAGGTCAACACCAACATCTTGAATTGGGTCTGGAAACCTATCGGCAGCCAGTGCAGAGAGTGAAGCACCAGTGTAATATGCTCGCATCTGCCTGTCCCCATCAAGAGACGGGCCACCACATTCTGCGCCAGCTGCAGATTCCAAACCATCACCAAGGGTAGCCCCACGTTGGGGCTCCAAGGGTAGAGTGCGTTGCAGTAATCCAGTCTTGAGGTAATAAAAGTATGGATGACTGTGGCCGGATCCGAGTTCAAGACATACGGCCTAAGCTGACGCACCAGATATAACTGGCGAAATGCTCCTTCCCCACAGGCACCACCTGGGCATCCAGGTGGAGCTGTGGGTACAGGAGCACCCCAGACTCTGGACCTGAGAAACCAGGGGAGGGCGGACCCCAACAATGATTGGGGCCACCACTTCCTCGGCCCTCCCCACAAACATCACCTCCATCTTGTCAGGATTTAGCCTCAGGCGGCTCACCCTTATCCAATCCCCCACAGCGGACAAACACCGGGTAAGCACCGAGACTGCTGGGCCTGAGTTGGAGGAAAATGAGAGCTATGTCAGCATATTGATGACATCTCACTCCATATTCCCTAACAACCTCCCCAGAGGCTGCATGTACACATTGAACAAGAGAGGGAATAAGATGGAACCCTACAGTACTCCACACATGAGGCCCCAGGGAGGAAGATTATTATTATTATTATTATTATTAAACATTTATAAAGCGCCAGTAACAACCTGGCGCTGTACAGAACATATAATCAGCTGCGGTCCCTACCTGTGGCTTACAATCTAAAAGACAAGGAGGGGGAGACAAGGAGAGGGGACAGCGGGAGAGACATGGGAGAAGACAAACAAACATTCAGGCGGATGCGAAGTCTCAGGTGCGTGTACTTGGCTTGGTTACAAGGTGGTCGGTAGCAGCAGTCAGCAGAGGAGGGCTGACAGTAAGAGCAAGGGGAAAGACTAGAGGGCATTGGGAAAGGCAGCATGGAAAAGGTGGGTCTTGAGGAGGGATTTGAAGGAGCGGAGGGAGGAGGCGAGGCGGACGTCGGCAGGGAGGGAGTTCCAGGCATGCGGGGCAGCGAGGGAGAAGGGACGAAGGCGGTTGGGCGAGCAGGAGAAGCGAGGGAGAGCGAGGGAGGGGACAGCGGAAGAGCGGAGAGCGCGCGCAGGAGCGCGTAGGGCGATTAGGTCCGAGAGGTAAGGGGGAGCTTGGTCATGGAGCGATTTGAACGTGAAAACCAGGAGTTTGAACAGGATACGTTCAGGAAGGGGGAGCCAGTGAAGGGAGAGGAGGAGAGGCGTCACATGGTCGAAGCGACGGGCAGAGTGAATGACCTTGGCGGCAGAGTTTTGGATCGCCACAAGGGGGGACAGGTGGGAGCGAGGGAGGCCAGCAAGGAGGAGGTTGCAGTAGTCGAGGCGAGAGATAACCATGGCATGAACAAGGATTTTGGCCGAGGAGACAGATAGAAAGGGGCGAATGCGGGCAATGTTGAGGAGAGCGAATCGGCAGGATTTGGCCACAGAGTCAATGTAAGGTTTAAAGGAGAGGTGCGTGTCAAAAATGAAGCCCAAGCTGCGGGCACGGAGAACAGGACGGATGGTGACCCCATCAATGCAGATGGTCAGGTCAGAGGGAGAGGAGGGGGATGGAGGAAAAATGAGGAGTTCAGTCTTGGCCATGTTCAGTTTGAGTTGGCGTCGGGACATCCAGGCGGAGATATCAGAGAGGCAGTCGACGAGGCGTGAGCGGACAGAGGAGGAGAGAGAGGGGGTAGAGAGATAGAGTTGGGTGTCATCAGCATAGAGATGGTATTGGAACCCGTGGGAGGCAATAATTTCACCAAGGGACCGGGTGTAGATAGAGAAGAGGAGAGGGCCAAGGACAGAACCTTGGGGAACCCCAACCGAGAGGGGAAGGGAGGGGGAGGTCGACTCGGGGAGGGAGACATTAAAGGAGCGGTCAGAGAGGTAGGAGGAGAACCAGTCAAAGACAGAGCCACGGAAGCCCAAAGAGTAAAGGGAGTCCAAGAGGAGCGAGTGGTCGACAGTGTCAAAGGCGGCAGAGAGGTCAAGGAGGACAAGAACGGAGTAGTGGCGCTTCGATTTAGCGACAAGTAGATCATTGGTGATCTTGGCCAGGGCAGTTTCAGTAGAGTGGAGGGGGCGGAAGCCGGACTGGAGAGGGTCGAGGGAGGAGTTGGCAGAGAGGAGGTTCAGGCAGCGGGAGTAGACGACACGTTCCAGGAGCTTCGAAGCAAAGGGAAGGAGGGAGACCGGCCGGTAACTAGAGGGATCGAAAGGGTCCAGGGTAGGCTTTTTGAGGATGGGGGAGACAGTGGCATGTTTGAAGGCAGAGGGGAAGGAGCCTGTGGAAAGGGAGAGATTGACAACATGCAGAAGGGGGGGAGCGACAGTGGGAGCAATAGAGGTCAGGAGGCGGGAGGGGATCGGGTCAAGGGGGCAGGTGGAGGGGTTGGATGAAGAGAGAAGAGCAGAGATTTCCTGGAGAGAGGCAGGAGGGAAGGATGCGAGGAGGGAGGGGGGCGGGGGAGGGGGCGGGAGGGGAGCGGGGGGCGGAGGGGGGCGGGAGGCAATATCCCGACGGATCTTGTCAATCTTGGAGGTGAAGAACGACGCAAGATCCCGAGCAGCAAGGGAAGAGGGCGGGGGAGGGCAGGGGGGTTTGAGAAGGGAGTCGAAAGTAGAGAAAAGGCGGCGAGGGTCGCGGGAGAAAGATTCGATCCTAGAGGCATAATAGCGCTGCCTAGCTAGGGAGATAGCCGAGGAGAGGGAGGAGAGGGAGAATTTGTAATGGAGGAAGTCAGGGAGGGAGCGGGATTTGCGCCAGAGGCGTTCGGCAGCCCGGGCGCAGGAGCGGAGGTAGCGGATGGCAGGGGTAAGCCAGGGGCGGGGGTCGAGGGGGCGGACGGGGCGAGCAGAGGGGGGGGCAAGAGAGTCAAGGGTCGAGGAGAGAGAAGCGTTGAGAGCAGAGACAGCAGAGTCAGGGGAGGAGGAGGCGAAAACGGGGGGGAGAAGGGGGGAAAGATGTGCGGCAAACTCCGAGGGAGTAAGGGCCTGCATATTGCGGAAGGGGCGCATAGAGGGGGAGGCGGAGGGGGGTCGGTGGGAAAGGCTGAAGGAGCCGAGGAAGTGATCAGAACTAGGGAAGGGGTCAAAGGAGAGGTCAGTTAGAGAACAGTTTCGAGTGAAGACGAGGTCGAGGGAATGGCCGTCAGTATGAGTGGGGGAGTCGGTCCAGAGTCGGAGATTAAAGGAGGAAGCGAGAGAGAGAAAGCGGGAAACAGAGGGGGCGGAGGGCGTGTCAACGTGAATGTTGAAATCACCAAGGATAAGAGTGGGGATATCATCGGAGAGGAAGAAGGTGAGCCAGGATTCAAAGTCCGGGAGGAAAGAGGAGAGGGAACCCGGGGGGCGGTAGATGACAGCAACCCGAAGGTGTAGAGGGGAGTATAAGCGCACAGAGTGGGCCTCAAAGGAAGGGAAGGAGGAGGAGGGGGGAGGGGAGAGGGTTTTGAATTGGCAGTGCTTAGCAAGGAGCAAGCCCACACCACCACCCAGGCCCTCAGGGCGGGGGCGGTGAGAGAACGACAGGCCCCCGGAGGATAGAGCAGCCGGGGTAACAGAGTTGGAGGGCGTGATCCAGGTTTCCGTAAGAGCCAGGAGTTGAAAGGGGCGAGAGAGGAAGAGATCGTGGATGAAGGGAGCTTTAGCCACGGACGAGCGGCAGTTCCAGAGGGAGCAGGAAAAAGGCAATTGGTGTTTGGGAAGGCAGGGGATGCGGATGAGGTTGGGGGATGGGGAACGGACGGGTATGGGCCTAGGGGGAATGGGCGTGGGTGAGGATAAGGGGTAGGTTGGCTGGAGAAAGGCTGCTGGTGCAGGGAGAGGGAGAAGGAGGGGGTGCGTGAGAGAGGCTAGAAGGAGGGAGGTGATAGAGGCCGTGGAGGTATAGGGTGGCATCATAGGTGTTACCTGTTCAGGTATCGGGGGGAAGCCCGGCCTGCTGGAGCCGCGTGCGCGCGGGTGCTGTCAGGGGGGTGGCCCCTCGCTGTCCTCGCTCCGGCCTCACAACGGCCACAAAACGGCCGCTGCCCTTTTGTCGCCGCCCTTCGGGCGCCGCCCAAGGGCTGCCGCCCTCTGGGGGCGGGCGGGCAGCCTTGGCCTGTGAAAGCTGGGGCTGGGCCCTCCCAGGGGGTGGAGCCTCGCTCACCTGCAGGGGATGAGCCCTGCTGTTGCTATGGCGGCTGGGGGCTTCTGGCTGGCTGGGGGCGGAGTCCTGCCGCAATGGCTTCTGGGGGCTTCTGGGGGCGGGCGGGCAGCTTTGGCCTGTGAAAGCTGGGGCTGGGCCCTCCCAGGGGGTGGAGCCTCGCTCACCTGCAGGGGATGAGCCCTGCTGTTGCTATGGCGGCTGGGGAGATGAAAACTCCCCCAGCACCACAGGAGAACCCACTCCTGGCCAGGAAAAAGTGGAACCATTCAAGAACAGTCCCGCCAATCCCTGCCTGGTCCCACAGTCAAGTTACCAACAACTCATGATCAACAGTATCAAATGCAGCCGAGAGATCTAACAGGATCAACAGGGTTGAATGACCCCGGTCCAACTCACAGGAGAGGTCATTGGCCAAGGCCACAAGCACAGTCTCCATGCCATAACCCAGATGAAAGCACGACTGTGATGGGTCGAGAAAATTAACCTGGTCCAAATGCCCCTGAAGCTGCCAAGCCACCCATTCAATAACCTTCCCTAAAAAGGGAAGATTAGAGACTGGCCAATAGCTGGCAGGAGCATCAACGTCCAAAGATGGTTTCTTGAGAAGGGGTTGCACCACCGCCTCCTTGAGACAGCCTGGAACCCTGCCCTCCCCAAGGAAAGCACTGACTATACCCGCCAGCAGCGGCCCCAATGTCTCCCAGCTAGCCTTAACCAGCCAGGATGGGCATGGATCTAGTTCACAATAGGTGGCTCGAACAGTCCCAAAAGCATCCCCTCCATCTGAGGGCTACACCTCCTGAAACTCATCCCATAAAACGGGACAAGAAGGGGCTTCTACTGCCTCTGACCCGTTCCCTGCTAAAAAAAGTTGCATCACAACTGTGGTGAATTTGAGTGATTTTATCAGCAAAAAACATCTGCAAACAAATCACAGCAAGCATTTGATGGTTCTACATCCAGGCAGAGGGAGGCCAGACTGACCAGCCCCCTCACCACCCGGAAAAACTCAGCCAGGCAGGACTTAGTGGTCGCAATGAGGGCAGCAAAGAAAACCTTCTTCGCTATCCACACCACAATGGCACAGGTACGTAAAGCAACTAGTCAAGTTTAGCACGCAAATGACACCACTGTCGCTCTAACCGCCGCCCTTTCTGCTTCCCTGGTATACCATGAGGAGCTGCATTGTCGGCAATTTGGGAGCAGATGCCTGGGAGCCACACAGTCGATGGCCTCCGTTAGCCCGTATAGCCTCTGCTAAATCTCATCAAGCGGAGCTTTTCCGAGTGGTGATGGGGTTAGTCAGTGCACCGTCCCTCTGCCTGGAACTGGAGTAATCTAGTACCCACTGTGATATGTTTGTTGACTAAATCGCTCGGATTCACCACAACTTTGACATTGCAATTAATACAATGGGTGAACCAGAGGTTGTGGAAGTTCTGCCATGTCCAGTTTTGTGGGATCAGTTTCAGTGGGTGTTCAGAGGCAGGGGATATTTTTGGGGCAGTTCGGGCCACCTTTTGTGAACTTGACCCATGCTTGTCCTGGCTGGTTAAGGTGTCATTGCTGGCAGGAGTGGTTAATGCCTCCCTTCGGGAAGGCAGAGTGCTGGGCTGCCTCAATGAGGCGGTGGTGCGGCCTCTACTCAAAATAAATCACTCGACATTGACTCCCTCACCAGTTATCGGCCGGTCTCAAAAAGGGAAGGTTATTGAGCAGGTTGTAGCCCAGCAGCTGCAGGTGCAGTTCGATCGCACCGGCTATCTGGATCCTTTGCAGTTCAGGCTATGACACTGAGACTGCACTCGTGACTTTGGATGATGACCTCTGCCATGAATTGGACCAGGGTTGTTCAACCCTGATAATTCTGTGAGATCTGTCAGCTGCTTTTGATACCATTGACCATGAGGTGTTGGTGACTCACTTGCGGGACCGAGCCGGGGTGGACAGGATCATTCTTGAGTGGTTCCGCTCTTTCCTGGCTGGAAGAACTCAGAATGTGGTGCTTGGGGATTGCTCTTTGTCGCCCTGAGACCTCACGTGTGGTGTCCTGCAAGGTTCCATCTTGTCCCCTCTCCTGTTTAACATGTAAATTCAACCGTTCGGGGAAGTCGTGAGATGGTATGGGGTGTGGTGTCATTGATAGGCTAATGACATCCAATTCTACCTCTCTTTTTCATCTGACCCAGACCCAACAGTCTCAGTGCTTACCTGGTGTCTTGCGGCTGTGGGGGACTGGATGAGGGTGAGCCAACTGAAGTTGAATCCTGACAAGATGGAGGTGATATTGGTGGGTAAGGTGGCAGATGTGATGGCCCCTGACATTGATGGGGTTCGCCCTCCCCTGGTTGCCCTGGTTTGCAGTCTGGGCGTGCTCCTTGACCCGGAGCTCCGCATAGATCTCTAGGTGTGGTCAGTGGTGAGTGTTGGAATTTTATTAGTGGTCAAAAAACCAAAAAACAAAACCAGCTTGAATTCTCAGTAGCAACAGCTTAGAAGTAATCAACACCTTGGAAATTGTTTCTAGATTAAAAATAATCTACTTTATTGAGAAATACATTGTGATAGGAAAGGCCTATCCCTAGGTCTTACTAGCTAGCTGCCACCAGCATGGTGGCCAGTCATGTTGAAGGTCAGAGAGAGAAGAAGGAAATGGCAAGAGGTCAGGAAGAAGGAGGAAGTCCAGTAGGAGCTTCCTGGGCACTTCCCACTTGGGAGGGGGCTTAGAAGCAGAGATCAGGAAAGGTTAAAGTGACACTCACACTAACTCACTATCTCTACTCCCAATGCCCCTAGTGGTCATTAGGGTTTGTTGGTGCAAAA
>QEPC01013609.1:525894-539805 GCA_003113815.1 Sphenodon punctatus
TCTGTCTCAGTGCTGCAGGATGTGATTGTGATGATAATTGGCCAGCCTGGATGTGTTTAAACTATGTCTCCTGACTGCTGGGATGCTATCTCAGAAGTCCCAGTTATGTTGCTTATGCCCGCCTCAGGGCCACCCCCTATGCCCACCTCAAAGCCACTAAGCTTGCAGTAATGTGTTTGGCCATTGAATGTGTTTGTCAGTCTTTGGGGTTGCTCCACATCCTTCCTCCTACCGTCTCTCTCCCCCTGCCATGCAGGGTACCTGCCTCTGATTGGCACTGAATATGCTGATATTCATCTGAATAATGATCTTCACAGGGACAACGTCAATTGCTTATATAATTGGGTCACTTTATCAAAATCTCCTGTACATTTGCTGAAATAACAGGAAAGATATTTGATACATTCTTACCAAATATCCTGTAAACAGAATGGAATATCAAAATGTTACAGCTAGAAATGTATTTTCAGGTTAATGTCTTATACCCTTGGCACCCTTTATCCACTCATACTGAAAATTGGCAGAAGTATTAAGCATATAGAGGGATGTAATATGTACAGGTTTCATGAATATTGGATGCAAGATAAAGAAGTTGTAGCCATGAATGTGTATGGATCTTTTCTTAAAATCACAACATTCAATTGCTTCGAAATCGGTTTCCTTTATCTCATCATTCCAAATGTTGGTACACATAGTGCCCGCCATTGGGGGTACAATCTCCCCAAATTCCATCAAAAAGTAATAAGAAACAAAAATGTTATAGCCAGAAATATGTTTTTCAGTTTTTCCCTTTATTTTAAAAACCAAATGTTATTTTCAGTTCCTGATTGCACCAAACTAAAGACCGGACCGAGCCCAACCGAACCGAATACTGAATATGAACTCAACATTCAACCTGAACCACCGAATGGCCAAACAGCTGAACCTGGTTCTGTTCGCACATCCCTACTCAAGATAAAACCAGGCGGTATAAATGCTGGAGTTTTGTAATGTGTGAATGTACTATCCCCCTTTTATGCAACAAGATCTCGCAGCCTTGTAAAAGTGGGTCTGAACATAGAGATGAGCATCTGACCCCGGTCCTGCCCCACTCACAGCATTCTTCCCCCTGCCATGACATACAGCCATGGCAAACTGGGGAAAAGAAGCTGCAGCAGCTGCATCCATCCACCCTGCACTGTACTCTGGGAGGGCAAGGGCGGAGGTGGGAGAAGCAGCCCTTGGCATCCCTGCTGGCAGAAGGAGATGCCAGCCAGCGACAGGAGGAACCAGTCAACACCCATGGAAAGCCAACTGTAGGGAGCAAAGCACATATGCTATGGTGAGCTGAGGAATAAAAGGGGAAAGCAGGAGGGAGAAATGAAAGCAGAAGCTAATGGGAAAAGAACCAGTCACCGGGCATGCTGCCAATATCTTTCAGCCACCATTAACAGCACGGGTCATAGATCAGTCACAATGACAGCACATAGGGCAAAGTTCCAACTGGGTCCTGGTGCCTGTGGAGGGGGGTGGGAAACCCCAGTCCCTCCACAGATCAGTCACGTCGGCAACCCATAGCTGAAAGGTCTAATATGGTCCCAGTGATTGATTGATTTTATTATTAATATTGCATGGCCAAAGGACATTGCAATAAGGATTAACTGCATCATAACAAATACATACAATAAATACCAAAGGTGCAATAAACAGTACCAAGTAACTCATAACATAAACATAAATTCATATAAGCACGTCACATAAACCCAAACAAGGGAAAGGGTAACATAAAAATCCAAGGGCACTTGCTCACATCAACAGTGCCTAGGTTATGGGTAACCCCACTCCCTCTGCATATAATCCCCATTGATACATGCCCCTCTGGTACCCTCTTGTCAGCATATGTTGCAATACTAAATAGTGGGGGTCAAAAGCATCCCCATGTGCCAGGACGACCTGCAGCTCCAACCATGTTCAGACTTTGTACAGGGCATGAAGCTCGGCTGACATTGATTCCTCCTCCTGGTAGGCAGCCCTCTCCACCCCCCACCCCCCAGGTCAAGCTCCAATATCTGATCAAGGCACTTGCACCAGCCCTGTGCATGTCCCCTGGCCATCAGCGGGGCAGTGCTGAATGAAAGCAGCAGAGAGGGACTAGGCCAAGTGCCCTTGGATTTTTATGTTACCCTTTCCCTTGTTTGGGTTTATGTGACGTGCTTATATGAATTTATGTTTATGTTATGAGTTACTTGGTACTGTTTATTGCAGAAGCTCAGAAATCTCCTAAAAAGTTCTCATTCGCATCACATGATTCCATCTCCCCCCAGGGGGGCCGGTTCCACACCAGCAGCTGCAGCATAAAAACAATTAAAACTGATACAAATACTCCTAACCCCCTCCCCAAAACCCACCCAACCCCACCTTCCCACATCCCTACCCCAAAGCCACCCACCAAACCCCACCCCAATTCCCTATCCCCACCCACCAAATGCTTTTTCAAATAAAAAATTCTTGCACCCCCTCAAGAAAAAGCTGCAAATGAGCAAGCACAAGGCCAGGACCGAGTGGTAGCACCCAACTGAGGTCAGAAACAGACTTTTCAACTGTGCAGGGACAATCCTAGCCAATACTTAGGTGTGCAGTCAACCTAGTAATGGAAGATAGGCGCTTACATGCAGTGTATCAACACTTGAAAGGCTCTGACTCTGTGTCAGAAGATGCCATGGCAATTTGCTGAAGAGCCATGGAGTGCCAGCACCTAGTGGCCCTTCAAGGCCTCCTCACAACCATTAAGGTGTGCCAACAAGTGCTGCAGTGGTACAAGTTGTCTGCTGTGCCTGGCATGAGGCCATTGCTAGCTGTGTTATTTCGGTGGGATTCAGGCCAGGGTGATGCAGTTCAGTCATCTGTGGAGTGTGCACATGGCCGGGCACCAGAGACTAGCCACCATCCATCACCAATGGGCTGCACTAACGGGAATGGGGACACTTCAAGGAGAGCTGTGGTGGGCTGCGCATTACCTGTTCTGGGACATCGCAGTAGTGATCTTCTACTGCCCATCATCCTGGGGTACCCGGCCTACCCCCTGACACTGCAACTTATGAAGGCCTACTCTGGGCCTGCACCCTGGAACAAACCTGGTTAAACAGGCAGCTGAGTGTCTTCCGGTGCATGGTGGAATAGGTGATCACACTTGTGATCAATCAGAGGATAGATCGACTTCAAGGCGGAGAATGCACAACAGCTGTGACCATCGGGGGGCCTTCATCAAGAGGTGATTTTTTAAAGTTTTGATTATCACTTATTTAAGGAAGGAGGAAACCCATTGTATTTCCCTTAAATGTGAGTTTATTCCACCCAAGCTTCCTTTTGTAGGCACTGGAGCTGGTCTTATACATGTGTGAGGAAGGGGGCAAGAGCCACTGGGGCTTTCTCTTTCTTTCCTATCAGCTGATGGTGGGGGAAAGAAGCTCTAGGGACTTTTGTATATCAGCGGTACAGCTGGGGAGAAAGTCAGCCTTTGATATTTACAAGGGCTAGTATTCAGAGAATACTGTGAGATATTGCAGCATTACTGAGAGCACCATGAGGTTTTGCAAGGGTTGTGAGAATCTTGGGTAATTCTCGTGAGAAGCATTAGGCTTCTTGTTTCATCCCACTCCAAATGAGACTGGGATGGGAGACTCCCTTGCCTTGGGTATCCTTATCCTGGGCACATGAGCCACACTATGCAGTGGCTCATGGGGGAGGCAGCAGCCAGAAGTTTGCCTCAGGGTGGGGCAAACAGCTGCCTGCTTCATGATGCATCCTCAGAAAAATTCTGGGATAAGGCTGTTCAGGGCTGGAAAACCCATGTGGATGGGTCTCTCCTGGCTGCCCTGGGGTGAACTTTAATGCATAGCCACGAGCGACAAGTGTTGTGACCCATTGCGCATGGCCATGTCACAGCCAGGGGTGGAATTTAGGTTTGTCTGAGGGAGGGAGGGAGGGAGGGAGGGAAGGAGGAGAAGGCCAGACACCTGCTCATGCAGCCCCACAGCCCTCCCCAGCCATGATGCCGGAAGCTCCAGTAGGGACCATTTGATAAAGATCAGGAAAACAACATACATAACACACATGAAACATACATGTATATGATATGAGCACTGTGCGTTAATATTTTTTAGCCATGTTTGGTGCCATACCACTCAGTATTAATAGAAGAATGTAAACATGATGAAATATTGTATGATAACCCTATGAAAGAGAATAAATACATTGGGGCCGATCCCAAGCTCCGCAGACTGGTGCGCAGCACATGCATTCCATGCAAATTGTGTGCACCCCTGGAACAGGGCCCACAGCCTGCATGCAAACCATGTAGCTGTGCGCACACATGCATGCGCAGCAACACCTGTGGGGTTTGGGATTGCAGCCAGTGTCAGCTATGTAACAACAATGAATCCTAAACCAAGACTGGGAGCCCACACATCCTACCTGGGACAGTTGACTCAACAATCAATGCAAATGGAGTCTACCTGACAGACATGCAGGATGGGGGAGGTGTGTGAGATGAGAACCAAAGGCTATGTGGGGGAAACTCTGGGTGAACCGGTAGAAAGGTATTTAAGGGTCATCAACAGACAAAGTGAAAGAGATTCAATCATCCTGGAACTGACCAATTCTGCAACTGCCAGTAAGAAATTGCACCCAGCTCTCAATATCAAGGGCTGCAAAGAATAGCCTTTAAGAGTGAACTGAACTGAAAGCATACAGCTGCATAGGGTACAATTATCTTAGAACTAACCAAGTTCCAATTTTAATTCTAACTAAGTAGGTTAGAGTTGTGTTATCTTTATCGTGTTCGCTTTATTTGGCTTCAGTGGAACTTCCAGCATGTTCCTTCACTAGCATTGAGGGGTGAACCCTAGTTTGGATCCCAGCTTCCACAAGTCCTCTCTGACCTCTTGGGCTCTTCCCAGCCCCTTGGAATAGAGCTTTGCCCTCAGTCCGAGCTTGATTGTATTGGGACTGGCCCAAACCTGGTCTGGATCTTCTGAGGTTGGGCTTTTCTGAGGTTGGGTCTGATTTAACACAGGTGGCCCCACTCCCATGGAGTGCTATGATGTCATGGTGCCACACAGAGTTGGGGCCGTGTCAGGAAAGAGGCAGAAGAATGCCTTAAGAACACAATTTTTCTGACATAGCCCTGCCCTCCACAGAGCACTGGGATATCCCAGAGCACTGGGATGGGGTCGGGTGAGTCCCTCCTTGGTTCCTCAGGTTCAAAGCCTTGGAGTCCTCCTTGATTCACAGCTCTGCCTGGATGATCAGGTGGCAGCTTTGGCGAGGAGTGCATTTGGTAAAAGAATCTGGTTTGACATCTCCAACCATACATCTCATGCTCCGATCTTGCCACCATCACCCATGCATTTATCACCTTGAGAATGGACTACTACACAGCCTCTATGTGGGGGCGACTCATGTTGATGCCCCGGAGGCTGCAGCTGGTGCAGCTGGTGCAGAATGCAGCAGCCTGTCTCCTCACGGGGATGAGTTGCCAGGAGCTTGTAACACCAGTGGTCCGATCTCTGAACTGGCTGCCTATAGTCTACCGGGTCCGATTCAAGACGTTGGTGCTTATCTATAAAGCCATATATAGCTTGGGACCCACTTATCTGCAGGACCGCCTCATCCCTTGTGTCCTGGATCGGCCCCTGTGATTGGCTGGGGTCACCTGCTCGGAGGTCCCCTGGGTTTCTCGGGTGGCCACATTCAAGCGGGAATTCTTGGTGACTGCACCACGGCTATGGAACTCCTTCCTGGTGGAGATTCACCCCTCTCCAAATCTCCCTTCCTTCCACAGACAATGCAAGTCCTGGTTGTTTCCCCCAGCATTTGGTGAGGAGGAAAGGTGGTGGGTGGCTGGCTTTTTTTTGTTTTAGGAGTAATGGGATTTTTTACTGGACTCCTTTTATTGTGGATTTTAATTGTGATATATTATTATGTATTTTTATTTTTGTACTTAATGTGTTTATATATGATGTACACCACCCCAGATTGACAATTTATTTATATAGTAAAACATTTGATATCCCACCCCTCTTGCCAAAGGCAGCTCGGGGTGGCTTACAATGTATAAAAATATAAAAATACACCTATAAAAATACACAAACAACATAAACATAAAACATCTAAAAAGGGGGGAGAAGAGGAAAAAGGGGGGGCATTTTGCAGGAAGGGGCATTATAGAAATATTATAGATAAATAAATATCATGGCACTCCATGGAGGTGGGGGGGGGGGAGGTAGAGGATCTCCTGTTTTTATGGGGCCTAGCTTAAGTCTGAGGGGCTTGGCCTGTGAAGGTTTCCAGATGGAACTGAACCCAATGGGACTAGTCAGGTCCCATCCTGCTCTGCTTAGTCTTCTGGGCTTTACCTCACAGCCCTTCAAATAGCAAGCTATGACACAGAGGCAGGAACTCCTCTTTCCAGCCTGACTCCCATAGTAGCAAGCTTCCTGTGGACTTTGGGGTCTGCCCCACCCAGATCATTTGATATTGCCGAGCAACGCCACCCAACACCACCACCTATGCTGTTGCTAGCAAGAAAAACCTATGTTAACCCTTTCATTGTTGGTTGGAAGCAGGGTTCCTGAACCCTGTGACAGTTCCTCTTACACCAATGCAAAATATCCAGTCTCCACACACACCTTAAACTAGTTTATGTTGAACCAGTTTAGTCTAAAATCAGTGGCAGAAATTACCTTACGGAACAGGTCCAAGAGGGCAGCTAAATTGGTATTAAAATGGTGTGTAAGTGTTTGGGTGCAGGCGCATGAGACGCATGCCTCTCCCTGGGTAGCCTTGCCCCTCCTTGGGCAAATGATCCAATGGATGGAGTGGCTTGTGTATTCAGGGGATACCAGATGTTTGTGTTGCCCCGAGGTGGGGGGGGAAATCTGCTTGCTCTGTGACATTTCCTCAGAGAAATCTCAAGGATGCATCACAGAGCAGTCATACCCTACGTGAGGTAAGGCTGCCCAGGGCGGAACAAGCCCGTGTGCCTGGGGACACTTGCCTGGTCACAACCTGGGACACTTGCCTGGCAACCCTGTGAGCTGTTGCTCACAGCCAGGGTGGGAGTCCAGAGTCCTGGATGCTGGGGGATGCACAGCTGAGCCAAGCATGCACCCTTCCCCCGACTAGGGGTGAAACGACAAGTGGCAGTGGCAGCAGCAGCTCTCTTTGTCGGACATGTCCAATCTGACACCACCTTCATGTGGGCCTCCTAAATTATTGTGAGGGGAGGGGGAAAGGTTGTGAAAGAGTGACATTCAAAAGTTCAAATACTATGTGCTCCCTCTTTTATACATATGCTATTATTAATTATTTAATATTATATTATCGATTTCTATGCTACCTTTTTCTACAAAGAACTCATTGTGACTTACTGAAGTAAAAACACTATGGGTGAATACGAGACAGCCTGGGGAGACTACCACACCTTGAGTAGTCTTACCCCTCTCTGGGCAGATGGGCCACACAATGCCATGCATCGTGTCGCTGATGCCCATCAGATATTCTCCCCCCTCGCCTCCCACCCTAGGCAAGCAGCTGCATGCTACGCGATATGTCCTTGGAAAAATTCTGAGGATGCGTCATTGAGCAGCTTTACCCCAAATGGGGTAAGGCTCCCCAAAGCAGGGCAACTTGTGTGCCAAGGCTGCACTTCCCCCACCGCATGAGGAGCTCTACTATGAAGCCTTGAGCAGCAGCTGCTGTCACCTGTCACCTGTGGCCACATCATGACTAGGGGGGCAGAATCTTATTGGGCCGAGGGAGGAAGGCAGGACAGGGCTGGGCACCTGCTCATGCAGCTGGTGTTGCAGCCCACCCCCAGCCATGATGAGAAATCTGAGAGTAGCCAAATTGCCTGTGGAGGGAGGCTGCTCATGTGCCCAGCTCCCTGTGCTTGTCCCGTGGTGTGGCAGCTGCGCTTTCACGCCATGGGTCTGCACGGAGATTGTGCCCTCGCTGCTCATGTGGCTTCACCTGCTATCAAAACTACCATCCATCCTCAAAACACATCCCAATTAAAAATTACAATTTTAAACCAGATTATGACCTCTTTTACATGGACACCACCCACCCACGAACACCCAGAAACACCCATTGGATGGGTGGGAGAGCGTCCGTGTAAAAGTCCATGAGTGGGTGGGGTCCGCATGCATGACCCACCTGCTGACACCCGCCAACAAGCACGGAGCACCCGTGAGGGAGCCGGCACCCTCCATGGGTGGAGGTGGGTGGAGATGGGTGTTAAACACACGAGTGTCCATGTAAAAGTGAAAACACCCACACCCACGTGGAATGGACCGGCGGAGCCCCACTGCGCCGGTGCCATTGGGCATGCATGTGCCGCCACACAGACACGCCCACAGGGTGGGGGGGGACCAGATGTCTGGCCGTGAACCTGTAAAGGAGGGCGGCAGCAGGGCACACGCGTGTGGGCTCATACAATGGCAACCAGGAAGGCCCACAAGAAGGCCACATGAGCAGACATCGTCCCACATGCGGGCAGGGACGGGGTGAGCACGGGGACCCAGGGGCACCCAGGGTGGGGGGAGAAGCCCCAGCAAGGCGGTGCAGGGGGGGAAAGTGCCCCAGGCTGAAGGCACAAGGGGGTGGTGGTGTTATGGACCGCTGGCATGGGGGGGCAGGCATGGGGGGGCCAGGAGGGGGATGGTGGGGAAAAGCACCAGGAGGTAACACAGCGCACATGTCATAGCACAGGGCAGAGGGGCTGCACCAATGCCCCCCCCAGTGGACGACCCCCAGCCCAGCATCTCCCAAGGGCACGGCCCAAGGAGTAGCAGCAAGAGCGAGGTGAGTGCGAGGGAACCCACACCCCCGGGAGGGGAGGGTCACTCCCCAGGCCCTGACCACTGGGCCTAGGAACACAGGGCAGGGGGTAGCAGCATAACCCGGTCCCCCATCCCCGCAGGACAGCTCACAGACAACGGAGCACTGCACAACCAGGACGATGGCCAAGGAGGGCCTCCCAGACAGCCAGGTGAGCAGATGGAAACCCCTGGGGAGGGAGGGGGGGCAGGTCCCACGGGTGGGTGGAGGGGACCAGCAGGAACTGTAGTAACCCCTAATGCACCTCCCCCAACAGGACATGATCACCACAATGGCTACCACATCCACAGGGTGGGCCCCATGCCAGCAAGCCGGACGGCCCCCCACATGAGGGTCCCAAAACAGGGAGCCCTGGACAAGGCAGGAGGTCAGGAACTTTATACACGTTGTGGGGGTCCGAAAGGGTCCAGCATGACCTGGTGTGCAGCTACAAGACCAAACAGGTCTATGAAGCCATCTCCCAGGAGATGCAGTGGCAGGGGTACAATAGGGATGTCACCCAGTGCATGCAGCAGGCAAAGGACTTGAGGTCCGGATATAAACATATCAAGGACAACAATCTCAAGTCCGGTCGGGCCATGCACACATCCAAGTTCCAGGAGGAGCTGGACAAGTTCCTCTACATGGACAGGTACATTGTGACCTCCCACACACATGGCACTGCCTTCGCCAGGGGCAGACAGAGGGCTACCATGCAACCCCCACTGACAGACCCCACAGAGCGGGAGGGAGGGAAGTTCCCCTGCTGAGACCAGCCAGGAAGTGGGAGGGGACAGCCCTGTCCCACAAAGGGAGGAGGCACCCTGGGGATCCGAACGCTGGACTACCACACTCAGCACGTGCCCCCAACACCCACAGGCCTACATCCACAGGGACAGGGGGCACATGCAGAGCAAGTGGAGACCCGGGACAACCCCCAGGAAGCGGAGGAACAGGATCCAGGTACGATCGCCCCAGTGGGGCCGGGGGCGGGGGTTTGTATGTGTGGAATGGCCCAGACAGAGCCACAGCATCTGGGGCTGGGGACCAGAAAACACTAATGGTACCCAGGGCCCCGATTCTTCCGCGGAATTTTAAAAAAAATTCCGCGGGAGTCAGGGGCCAATTCTGCGCCTCGGCGCGATTTACCATGCGGGGGGGGGGCTTGGTTTGCCTCCTCCTCCCCCCGCACTGGTAAAACCTCAGTGCTTCCCCTGCCCAGCTGCCGGGGCTTGCCCTCCCCAGCTGCTGGGGCGTGCTTGACTCCCACCCACCCCAAAAAACCCCCAAAAGAAATTGTCTTACCAGGGACAGCAGCAGCAGCTGCTCCGTCCAGCGCGCTCGTACTTCCTGCTCGTACTTCCTGGCCCCTCCCGACGAGGCCTCTCAGGGCAATGCAGCCAGATGATGTCATCCGGCTGCGTTGCCCTGAGAGGCCCCGTCGGGAGGGGCCAGGAAGTACGAGCAGGAAGTACGAGCGCGCTGGACGGAGCAGCTGCTGCTGCCGTCCCTGGTAAGTTTATTAATTATCTAAAGGGGGTGCCTCCCCCCCTGGCAACTGGGGAGGCTGGGGAGGGGAAGCCCCGAGGGTTTTTTCATTCCCCTCCCCTCATGGAATCTCCTGCCCCGCGTCCCCGCAGCGCAGGCTGGAAATTCTGCGCTGGGGTAAGCGGGGCAGGAGATTCCACGGGGGGAGGGGAATTCCGCGGGAAATCTGCGAATCGCAGACCTGCATTTCCCTCGGGGCCCTGATGGTACCCCATCCCATTGCAGCTCAATGCAGCCTGGAGGTGCACGAGGTGGAGGTCGTGGAGGAGTAGGACGAGGGGGACCCAGCAGCACCCGCACCACCAGGTGGGCTACCATCCACAGCAGGGCACACCAACCAGGGGCCCGGGGGGGCCCAGGGGAAGAGGGGGGCAGAGGTATGGGGGGCCACCCGGGGGTGAGCAACCACAAACAGCAGGGCCCAACAGGGGCGGGGTGGCAGGTGCAGGCGGGAGGGGTGGATGGGCCCACAGCGGCTCCCATGGCACGCCACACAGTCAGGAGCCTCTCCCGCAGAGATCAGCTGGTGGGGGGGTCATCCCATGACAGGGCAGGGCTGGGGGACCCCACAGGGGAGGGATGAGGGGAGCTGCCACACTATGAGGGCCACCCCACCAGGCATCCCAGGTCAGACGGTAGTGGCTAGCGGGGCACACTGGTTAGATGTACTAATGATGTGTTCAAACTCTCGTTCACAGACCAGGTGCCCACTCACGCGAGGGGAGCAACTGCCGGAAGCGTGGAGCAGAACTGGGAGATGTGGGCCAGGAACCGGCGCCGGAAGAGGACCTCGGAAGGGAGCTTCTGGAGGAGTTTGGTGTGTACTGGAGGAGTGGTGTACACATGTACAACATCCACATATACTGGAGGGTACATTTGGTGTGTACTGGAGGGCTGCTGTACACATGTACAGCATCCACATGTACTGCGACAGGAGGCGAAAGCCATCCCCCACTGACAGGGAGTCGACCACCAACAGCTGAACATTGCGGTTCAGCCAGAGGGCCGCCAACAGCATGTCTGCACAGGGTGACCACCCCTCCCTTACATCCCTGGCTGAGGACCCCACAGAATGACTCGCCATGGCAGGAGTGGGGCCTGCTCTGGTGAAGCAATAGGCGGGAGACAGAGGGCTTCAGTGACTGGGATGAGCATGTAATGAGTGGCTACCCTTGCCCACAGGCGGTCTTGCATGCCAGAGTCAGCCCGAGCCGCTGGGGCCAGGGTTCCGCAACCCACACACAGAACAGAAGGGATGCAGCACAGTTGCTGGGAGATGTGGGAGCCCACGACTGGGCACTGCACCAGGCCAAGGAGCCGAGCCAGCCATTGTATTCACACTGCACACAGCTGCAGCATGCAAAGGCAGACCATGGCAGGAGGGACCGTAGTGCAGGCATGCGGACGGCGCACTCACAGGGATGATCAGCCAGACCCAGCACCTGGTGGAAGCCCTGGCACACCCCCAGTGCAGCACCAATAGGTGCCCTGACCCCACCGGGCTACACAGTACATAAGCGACCCAATGCAGGCGGTCGGGCATGAGGCGGATTGGCTGTAGCATGGGGTTGAGCCGCAAAGAGAGAAGTGACACCGAGCTGGGTGGACACAGAGGAGCACCTGCGATACCAGTGGAGAGTGGGCTGGAGGCACAGGCCACACAGCGGAGCACACGGCGGCCAGGGTACATGCCAGTGGGGGTGGCTAGGAGTGGGGAGCTACGGAACCATGCAGTCGGGGGATGAGTACCCACAGCCCAGGGACGTGCTGCTGTGACTCCTGGCCACAGGCCTCCTCCTGCTGTGCATTCTGCTACAGCAGATAGCCCTGCTCTGCCAGCTGGGTCAAGGTTCCATCCTCCTGGGGGCATGGCAGCGGAGGGCAGAAAACCTCAGGAGGGTGGTGATCATGCAATAGGTGAGGCAGGCAGCCGTCTGATGCCGTGCCCTGTTGGGCTCCATGGTGTCCCAGCAAGGCCAGATCATCCTGGACCGATGGACCCTCAATGTGTACACCCACCGTGTGACCCTACCGACCCTGCGACATCACTGTCCGTGCTCCCGCACCGACTGGTGGGAGAACATGTTGGCCACCTGGACAGATGGAGAATGGTCAGACCACTTCCAGATGCCCCACTCCCTCCTGACCCGCTTGGGGGAGCCCTCAACCCCCACCTACAGAGGCAGAAAACAAACATGCACTTCCCTCTGAACAGGGCCCTCCATGATGTGTATGACCTGCTCATGGAGCTCCTCTTGGAGCTGGTCATCCAACTCCATGACCCCGAGGAGGTGATGTGTGGGTTCGAGGAAATGGGGTCCCCTCATTGCATCAGGGCCATTGACAGCACCCACATCCCCATCATACGTCCCCCTCATGCAAAGATCGACTACATGAACCAAAAACAGGCCTTATCCATCAATCTGCAGGCCGTAGTGGATCATAGGGGCCTGTTCATAGATGTGTACACAGGCCAGTCACGCCAGTCACAGGCGCGCCACGACGCGCATATTCTGCGTGCCTCCCCCTTCTATGCACGCATGTTTGACGGGGAGATCTCCCCCAACCTGTACCGCATGATAGCGGGGATTCCCATGGCCCCTGTTGTGATAGGGGACCCTGCCTACCTGCTCGGCCTGTGACTCATGCAGGCCTATCCAGTGGCATGCAACCCTGACCACCGCCTGTTCAATAAGCGCTTGTCGTCCGCACGCAGCGTGTGGTGGAGCGGGCCCTTGGGCTCCTGAAGACATGCTGGTGCCTCCTGATGAACAGGAGCCAATTTGACCTGGACCACACCCCCATCCTTGTCCTGGCAGCATGCATCCTGGACAATGTATGCGAGACAGGAGGTGCTGTCCTGGACAATCCATCACTGGTGCACAGGGCTGGCCCCATGCTCCTGTACCAACATGCCCAGGGAGGGGCATTCTGGCTCATCTCAGAGGAGAACAGGAACACCATCTGCTGCCGCATCATTGCCCAAGCAGCCGGACACCGGGCAGTGCCTGACCCACACCCATGTCCATAGTCCTGTGAACCACTTCAATAAAGCTGGGTAGTACCGTGAACCGCAGCCCTGCCTCCATGCCCTGTGTGGGCGATCGAGGTCCAGGGACTGGGTACCGTGGGCTGCTGGGTGATGTGCGCATACCCCTCGCTGTCTCCCACAGGGTGTTCGGGCCCAGTGGTGCCCTGGCAGGCACACCTTGCCGGCCTGCCAGGGATGAGTCTGTGCCCTCCTGTTCCAGCCACCACAACTGGAAATGTTAGGATTTAAAATCCAGTAATTTCCCTCCCAAGCACAATTCCCCAATCAGTATCTTTGTTACCCCCACACCACAAATTAGACGTTTTTAATTGGGTACAACACTATTTTATTATCCTGCTCACACAATCAGGTACAGCATGAACCCAATGCAACAGTTCTTAGATAGATCCTAGCCTGGCCTGCCTAGCACATAAAATATGTTTCTTACGTGTCCTGCAGATCACAGTGGCGAG
>QEPC01013609.1:540480-552471 GCA_003113815.1 Sphenodon punctatus
ATTCAATACTATTTATATTTAATCTACTAATGCTACAAACAGGTGTTATATAGTTACTAAAGTCATCTAAACGCAGGTTTACAATCATGTGATATGGGGAGAATACAATCAAAATGCAGCACAAGTCAGTGTACACAGTTACTAAGATAAAAACAGGTTTACATGGCCAGGTGAGATTACAATAAAAATGCAACAGAAGCTGCTTTACCGAGCTGAGCCCCGGCGGCCACCCAGGCACTGTACAGTGCCCCCCCAATGGAACCCCCCAAGCCCCCCCCCCGGAATCCCCCCCAGCACCTGTCCCGGGACAGACGAAATGATAGTGAGGTGTTCCTGCAACAGTTATTTATTGGTGGAGGGTGCGTACAATGGGAGGGGTAGTTAACTTTGGGGGTGACAATGCCCCCTTTTGGTTGCACCACTGAGGCTTCAGGCTGGCAAGCCCTAGCCACTGCTGACCACAGGGATAACTGACTGGATGGCTCGGCCCCTCCGTCATCCACTGGCCGCTCCATCCTGGCCTCCGCTGATGGCCCCTGTGAGGAGGTAAAAGAATAGGGTAAGCGATAGGCATGTGCACCTATCTCTGTCCCACGCCGGGGCCCATGCTACTGGGGGTGCAGTGGTTACCCAAGGAGCCCTCAATGCACCACATGAGCATAACACATAACGTAGAGCGACCCCCTATGAAGGGAACCCTTGTGCCAACCCTCCCATGGTACTACGGACCCGGTGCAGGCCAGACCTGCTTACCGGAGCCGGTACGCTTGGCAGTGGCCATGGCTGTGGCTCCATGGCTCCTGTGGTGCATGTGCTCGGTGCAGGTTCTGTACTGGGTTCCCTACCAGGGCAGTGCCCTGTGCGGTACCTCTTCATCCCCATCCAGCCCCCCCGTAGCGCCCCCCACCCCATGGGGCCCCGGGGTGCTGCATCCTTACCAGAGGGGGTGGGACAGCCACTATAGGTGTTGGTTGTCCTGGGGTGCCTGGTCCTGGAGTGGGGGATGTCGCTTCCCGGTGGAGGGGGCTGAGAGGCAGCGGGGGCTGGACCATGGGGGGTGTGGGCTGGAAGGGTGGCCCCACCAGCAGGTCCTGTTGCCCTATGTGGGGGAGGGGGACCCCGTAGACTAAGCCCGGGTAGGGTTGCTTCTGGGGGAACCATGGGTGGCCGAGGTGCAGTGGGAGGGACCTGCAGCAGTGGGAAGCCATCGTGGTGTTGGTCGGCCACCGACCCTCCTTCCATGCCATGGCGGGGACTTTTGTGGTGGGGGGTCATGCCGCAGGGCCTCCATGGCCCCCCCATGAGGCCCATGAACCATGCAGCCTGACCCTCCAGCCTGTCACAGACACACAGCTGCTCGCGTTGGAGGGAGGCAGCCTGGCGCCTGTCCCAGAGGTGCTCGGTGCGGGACCGGGCCATCATGGCAGCCAGGTTTTCCCGGTCCCTTTCCCCCTCCCCTCTGATGAGCTCCCTGGTGAGCGCGAGCTCCCGGGAGTACACCGCAGCTAACCGTTGCGATACCTCTAGCAGCTCCCTGCCGAGGTCCTCCCTCTGGCGCCAGTTCCTGGCCCGCATCTCCCGGTTCCACTCCACGCTGCTGGCAGCTGCACCCATCACGTGAGCGGGCACCTGGTATGAATGAGAGGTTGGACAGAACATTAGTGCTTCCGTCCTGAGTGCCCCGATGCCTGCTACCGCATGAACCAGGATGCCTGGTGGGGTGGCCCTAGCGTGGCCCTAGTGTGGCAGCCCTCCCTTGTGGGGTCCCCCTTCCCTGCCCTTTCATTGGGATGCCCCCCAGCAGTTGATAACCTTTGGTGGGGTCCATGGCAGTCAGGTGTGCCGTCTGGGTGGCTGTGGGTCTGCTGGCCCACCCCTCCCACCTGGCCCCGACACCCCATCCCTGTTGGACCCTGGCGGTTGCACACCCCCGAGTGCCCCCACCCTGTACCTCCACCCCCTCCACCCCCAGCCCGCCTGTGGCCCCTTGGCCGGTGTGCCCCACTGTGGAGGCATGCCCACTTGGTGGGGGGGGAGCTGCTGGGCCCTCCTCCTCCTCCTCCTCCTTGTGCACCTCCAGGATGCCTTGTACTGAAATGGGATGGGGGGCCATTAGTGTTTGCAGGCCCCCGACCCAGGCTATTGTGCCTCCATTCAGGCTACCACCCCCGGCCCCGCTGGGGCAATCATACCTGAATCCTGTTCCTCCGCTTCCTGGGGGCCGTCCTGGGTCTCCGCTTGCCCTGCGCGTGCCCCCTATCCCTGTGGCTGGTAGACCTGTGGGTGTTGGGGGCATGTGCTGAGTATGGTGCTCCAGCGTTCAGATCCCCGGGGTGCCTCTTCCCTTTGTGGGACAGGGCTGTCCCCTCCCACTTCCTGGCTGGCCTCGTCAGGGGCACTCCCCCCTGCTCTGTGGGGTCTGTAGGGGGGGTCGCATGGTGGCCCTCCATCTGCCCCTGGTGAAGGCACTGCCGTGTGAGGCCACAATGTCCCCGTCCATGCAGAGGAACTTGCCCAGCTCCTCCTGGAACTCGGATGTGTGCATGGCCCGGATGGACTTGAGATTGTTGTCCTTGATATATTTATACCTGGACCTCAAGTCCTTTGCCTGCTGCATGCACTGGGTGACATCCCTATTGTACCCCTGCCACTGCATCTCCTGGGCGATGGCTTCATAGACCTGTCTGGTCTTGTAGCTGCACACCAGCTTGTACTGGACCCTTTCAGACCCCCACACATGTATAAAGTCCCTGATCTCCTGCCTCGACCAGGGCTACCCCTTCTGTGACCCACGTGTGGGGGGCCAACCGGCTTGGCAGCATGGGGCCTTCCCTGTGGAAGTGGTAGCCATGATGATGGTCATGTCCTTTTGGGGGTAGTGCATTGGGATTACTCTGGGTCCTGCTGCCCACCTCCGTGCCCCCGAAGGGCCTGGTCCCCCCTCTCCCCCCTGGGGTTCCCAATCTGGGGGCCCCTCCTCATCCATCGTCCCAGTGGTGCAGTGCTCCATTGTCTGGGAGCTGTCCTGTGGGGACAGGGGACTGGGTTATGCGGCTGTTGCCTGCCCTCTCTTCCCTGACCCATGTTGCTGGGTCTGGGCCATGGCCCTCCCATTCCTGTGTGTGTGTGTGGGGGGGTTCCCTTGCACTCACCTCACTCTCACTGCTACTCCTCGGGCAGTGCCCCTGGGATATGCTGGGCTGGGGGTCCTCAACCGGGGGGGGGGTCACTGTGGTCCCTCTGCCCTGTGCCAGGAAATGTGTGCTGTGTTATGGCCTGGTACAGCCCCCCTTTCTCCCCCACCAGGGTGCCCTCCCTCATGCCTCCTGGTCCTCCCCCCTTACCGGGTGGGCCACCCCCCTTGTACCTGCCATCCGCCCTCCCATACTGGCAGTCCTGGACCCACCCTTGTGCCTTCTGCCTGGGGTGTGCCCCCCTGCACCGCCTTGCTGGGGCTGTCCCCCCCAGGTGCTCCTGGTTCCCCGTGCTCACTTGGCCCCTTCCCATGCATGGGGCAGTGTTGGCTCCCTTGGCCTTCTCATTGACCTTCCTGTTCACCATCGTGGGAGCCCACGTGCCATGGTTCCACCCTCTTTTATGGGCTCTCAGCTGGATATCCGGCTTCCCCCCATGGATGTGTCTGCGTGGCAGCACATGTGTGGCGGCGCATGCGTGCCACATGGTGCCGGAGCAGTGGGGCTCCACCGGTCTGGTCCACGTTGGTGTGGGTGTTTTCACTTTTACATGGACACTTGGGTGTTGAACACCCATCTCCACCCAAGGAGGGTGCCGGCTCCCTCGCTGCTGCTCCATGGGTGTTGGCGGGTGTGTTGGGCATGCGCCCCCACCCACTCGTGGATGTTTACACAGACACTCTACCACCCATCCGATGGGTGTTTCCAGGTGTTTGTGAGTGGGTGGTGTCCATGTAAAAGTGGCCTTAGACATGGATGAGAGTTTTGGCAGAGGAGACAGACAGAAAAGATTGAATCTTACAATGTTGTGGAGGGAGAAGCGGCAGGATTTGGCCACAGACTCAATGTAGGGTTTGAAGGTAAGGTGCAAGTCAAAGATGAAGCCCAAGCAACAGACTTGGGGGACAGGGAGGATGGAGACCCCGTCAATGGCAATTGACAGGGAGGAGGGAGAGGAAGGATTTGGAGGGAAGATAAGGAGTTCAATTTTCATCATGTTCAGTTTGAGTTGGCATTGAGACATCCAGGCAGAGATATCGGAGAGACAGTTGGTGAGATGAGCTTGAACAGAGGGGGAGAGGGAAGGAGTGGAGAGATAGAGTTGAGTGTCATCAGCATATAGGTGTTATTGGAAACTGTGGGAGGCAATGAGTTTACCTAGGGATTGGGTGTAGATAGAGAAAAGGAGAGGGCCTAGGATGGAGCCTTGGGGAACCCTGACCAAGAGGGATAGGGAGGAGGAGGCAGAGAGGTTAGGAAGAGATACATTGAAGGAGCAGTCAGAAAGGTAGGAGGAGAACAAGTCAAGGACAGAGTCCTGGAATTCCAGGGAGTGAAGCAACTGAAGTAGGAGCGAGTGACCAACAATGTCAAAGGCAGCAGAGAGATCAAGGAGGACAAGAATAGAGTAAAGGCGGCTGGATTTAGCCACAAGAAGACCATTGGTGATCTTAGCCAGAGCGGTTTTAGTGTAGCAAAGGGTGTGGAAGCCAGATTGGAGAGGGTCAAGGGAGGAGTTGGCAGAGAGGAGGTCGAGGCAATGGGAGTAGGCAATGCATTCAAGGAGCTTGGAAGAAAAAGGGAGGAGTGAGACAGGACACTAATTAGAGGGTTCAGAGGGATCCAGAGTGGACTTTTTGAGGATGGGGGAGACAATGGCGTGATTAAAGGCAGAGGGGAAGGAGCCAGTAGAAAGGGAGAGGCTGATGATGTGCAGGAGGGGAGGGACGATGATGGAAGCAATGAAGTCCAAGAGGCGGGAAGGAATGGGGTCCAGGGGGCAAGTGGAGGGGTTGGAGGAGGACAGCAGGGAGGAGATTTCTTCAAGGGAAGCGGGAGGGAAGGAGGACAGGAGAAAGGTGGGGGGAGGAAGGAGAGGGGGGGAGTTGCAGGGGGAGAGGACTTGGAAGCGATTTCCAGGAAGATATTGTCAATCTTAGAGGTGAAAAAGAGAGCAAGAACCTAAGCGGAGAGAGAGGAGGGAGGTGGAGGGCAGGGGGGTTTGAGAAGGGAGTCAAAGATGGAAAAGAGGCAGCAAGGCTCCCGGGAGCAGGACTCAATGTGTGAGGCATAGTACTGCTGTCTAGCGAGGGAGATAGCAGAGTTGAGCGATGTGAGGCAGAATCTGAAGTGGAGGAAGTCAGCGCGGTAGTGGAATTTGTGCCAGAGTCGTTCAGCAGCCTGGTTACAGGAGTGGAGATGGCGAATGGTGGGGGTGAGCCAAGGGCGAGGGTTGCAGGAGCAAGCCGGGTGGGAGGAGAGGGGGGCAAGGGAATTGAGGGTGAAGGCGAGAGAAGAGTTGAAGGCAGAGATGGCAGAATTGGGGGAGGAGGAGGAGATGATTGAGGGGAGAAAAGGAGAGAGGGAGGAGGCAAAGTCCTGGGGCACAATGGCCTGCAGATTGCGGAAGGGATAGGGAAGAGGAGGGGGAGCAGTGGGAAAGGTTGATGGAGGCAAGGAAATGGTCAGAGATGGGGATGCAGCTTGAAGGAGAGATCGGAGACAGAACAGTTCCTAGAGAACACGAGATCAAGAGAGTGGCCATCAGTGTGGGTGGGGGAGCTAGTCCAGAGGTGAAGATTAAAGGAGGAGGCTAAGGAGAGGAAATGGGCGATGAAAGGCTGAGAGGGTGCATCAACATGAATATTGAAATCGCCAAGGATGAGTGTGGGGATGTCATTAGAGAGGAATAGGGTGAGCAAGGAGTTACCACTCAGGAAAAGGATCTGGGGGTGGTTGTGGACAATACACTGAAATCCACAACGCAGCACGCAGCAGCAGTCAAAAAAGCAAACAGAATGTTAGGAATTATTCGGAAGGGGATAGAGAATAAAACTGAGGATGTCATAATGCCTCTACAAATCAATGGTGCGACCGCAACTCAAATATTGTGTGCAGTTCTGGTCACCCCATCTCAAAAAAAGACATAACTGAACTAGAAAAGGTACAGAGAAGGGCAACAAAAATGATCAAGGGCATGGAAGGACTCCTGTATTAGGAGAGACTTGGTAGGTTGGTGCTCTTCAGTTTGGAGAAGAGACGACTGAGAGGAGATATGATAGAGGTCTATAAAATCATGAGTGGGGTGGAACTAATAAACAATGAGCAGTTATTTACCCTCTCAACTAGTACTAGAACTAGGGGACACTCCATGAAACTCATGGGTGGCAAGTTTAAAACAAATAAAAGAAAATGTTTTTTCACTCAGCATGCAATTGGGTTGTGGAATCTACTGTCAGAGGCCAGTACTATAGCTGAGTTTAAAAGGTTTGGACAAGTTTCTGGAAGATACTAGATCCATTAGCAGCTATTAGCCTGATAGGATCGGGGAACATGATGGGAGCTGGGGAAAAACAACAGGGAATGGATCCCCCATTGTGACCTGTTGGGTGCTTCTCCCAAGCCACCGTGATTGGCCGCTGTCGGTGATGGGATCCTGGGCTAGATGGACCATTTGTCCGACCGAGTATGGCACTTCTTATGTTCTTAGAGAATGAGCTGAGCACTGACTTCCTACTGTTGTGGAAAAACTTATGCTAACACAGGGATGGTTGAAATCTGTTAGAGCTTCTTTATTGTTAACTTTCAGCTGAGAGGGAGAGAACCATGCATCACCACACAGGGTTCAGCAGAGAGTTCTCTGACCCCTCTCATTACACCAAGATGGTTCTAGGGTTTAGGTATAAACAAGGGTGTCACTCAAGTGACATGGTACAACAATGGAAAATTACAGAAAACTCAGTAGTTAGCAATGTGTTTACATACTTAAAGAGTACACGTTCCCAAAACAATACAACCAAACATGAGCCAACCATGTTTACTAGGGGTGGGGCTTCAGGCAAAAAAACGGATACCGGTTTTATCTGATACCGGTTTCCCAAAAACTGGATTAGAACCGGTATACCGGTACCGGTATTTTTCCATTGATTTCAATGGGGAACTGTCCCCATTGAAATCAATGGGGGAAAAAAACAATACCTCCCCCTCCCCCTCCCAGGCTGTTCGGGTGAAAGGGGGGACACCCCCACCTGACCTGCCCAGCCTGGATTAAAAAATATTTTTTTTACCTGAAGTCCCTGTTAGTGCGGGCTCCGGGCCGCCGCCATGGTGACGGCGGCGGCGGCGACCCAGACTCCACACCCAGGTGATCCCTGGGGTGGGGGTGGTTTAACACCCCCCACACCAGGGATCACCCTACCCCCCACCCAGGGATCACCTACCTTTTGCACTTCGGGAAGCAGCTGCAGCACGGAGGTCCAGCAGCTTCAGCGCTGGCTGACTTCAGTGCTTTACTAGGCCTTCCGGGGAAAGATGTTCCCGGAAGGCCTAGTAAAGCATTGAAGCCAGCCAGCGCTGAAGCCGCTGTACCACCGTGCTGCAGCCGCCGCCACTGTCCAGAGTGCAAAAGGTAGGCAATCCCTGGGTGGGGGGGGGTAGGGTGATCCCTGGGGTGGGGAGTGTGTTAAACCACCCTCCACCCCAAGGATCACCGTAGTACCTGCTGGTGCAGGGTCCAGGTCGCTGCTGCCAGCACAGCGGCCTCCCGGAGCCCGCACTAGCAGGAACTTCAGGTAAAAAATTTTTTAAAAAATATCCAGGCTGGGCACGGTGGGTGGGGGGGTGTCCCCCCTTCCACCCGCGCAGCCTGGACGGGGGACGGAAAGTGGTTTTTGTTTTTTTTGTTTCTTTTACATTGCGGCCATTCATTTCAATGGCCGCAATGTAAAAAATCCAGCACGGGGAACCAGCACCAGTACCCCCAATTGCCGGATGAATCAGATACTTCTGGTACAGCAAAATACCGGCAGTATTGGATAACGGGGGAACCGAAATTCCCACCCCTAATTTTACATTAAAGAGTGTCTGAGAACTATTCATCCTGTTCTAACTAGAAGGTTGCACCTGCTTTATCACTACATGGCTATAACTGTGTTATCTATGAGAGAGAAGGAAGAAAGGCGTCCTAATGTCTCAGGGCCTATATTCTAAGGACAAGATTGGGATGAGGGAGAACTAAAACAAGCAGCTAGCATTTCTGTCTCTGGAACAGAGGTCTGGTATGATTTTACCCAGCATACGTCTCTGTAAGTCATGTTAAAGTGGCTCTCTACTCTGGCTAAGGTAATGTAACTATTCAAAATGGAGTTAGTCTATAGGGTTCAAATTATTCCCCGACAACTCCCTTCTTTTGTGCTAACCTAAGCACAACACCTTACTTCAGATGTTTATTGACATTAAGTCATTGATGTGTGTGTTCTCAGCTGATTAACTTTCTTGCATTTCAACATACATGTTGTAAACAGCTTTTCTCTGCTCTAAGTTTAAGTCCTTGTGATAACTTTTTCACAGTGCTATTCAAGCATCTAATAAGATTAAAATTAATTGAATACATAAAATAAGCCAAACAAAACAACAAAAGCAAGCAAAACAATATACATTTTTTTTTAAGCCTAAGCCTCCAAGCCAGGCCCAAAGGGTTCATTGATCTGCTTGATGTAATTGGGCTACTTTCTTTAATTTCAGCAGTTTGATCTACAATAGAGCCAGAGTTGTCTGGGATGTAAACACGGCATTCTCTTCCAATCAAAGCGCATACACCCCCTTTGCTGGCTAGGATAAAGTCTAGGGCTATGCGATTTTGCAAACCCATCTGTCTGATATTACCCATTTCATCAACTATGTCCTTAATTAAGCCTAGGGATGTCGCATTAGCCACAGTTTCTAATATTCCAGTCATTTGTTTTATTTCTCGCATAGAGAAGGCAACTCCAATTCCAGGTATGGTGATACACAAATATGTTAGACCTCAGTGATTTCCCTTTGGTTATTCAGTTTACCTTGAGGGAGGGAAGACAGGTGTCAAATGGCAGGGATAATAACTGAAATCAAACAAGATTCCTCCCACCGGGGGCAATTTCTTATAGACCTTGTTTTCACAAATAAAATAACGTCCTGCCAGGGCTATGTGTTCAGTCATGTAGGCCAAGGAGGACTGCATAATGTGGATACCACAATAACTGGTATTCAAGGGACAAGGAAAATATCCCGGGAAGAAAGTGCCATTTAAGGCCATATATCCAGTGGAGTTTACTGTAAATGTATAATTGCACATACTGTAACCCACTATTACTCCCTTCTTATGTGCATGTTTACCCCACATAGACCTGTTGGACTTAAAACAATATGTTCCTTGCACTTCCATGGCTAGGGAAATGTCAAGAAGGATTATTGTGGCCTATATTAGCCCATGTTGATTCTGTGTCTGGAAATGGAGTGGTCACCTCTTGCACTATTCAAAAGCATTTAACACTACAGGAACAAAATATCTTTCAAAGCATGAAGGTAAATGGACCCAAATTTAACATTTAAACACACAAAAAAACATTACAGCTATTTAATTATAACAAAAAACATTAACACTGTGCACTAGGCATTTATTTTTAGTGTGTATGTGTCTGTGCATGAATATGTCAGTGTGCAAAGTTCTTTTGTCTTCTTGGGCAAGTCAAAACACAACAGTGGTGGCAGTGATGGGCAGACCTGTAAGAAAACGAAGAGCTGGATCCAGTAGAAAAATCATCTAAGAGTCTTTTTCTGTACTTCTAAGGTGGTAATGGTGACACATCGGCTCTCTTGGTTTGTAGTTGCAAATCCTCTTCTCTTTGTAGCGGCAAATCCTCTTCTTGTATAGGTGGCAGGGAAGAGGTTACTAGCACATTACCCTGCCCCTCTGACCTTATTTCTACAGGTGCAGAGGTCCTTTTGCAATGGGAGGTGTGAATCCAGGGTGAAGGTGCCTGGAACTTAGTGTCTGTGTTGGTTGCAAAAAGTACTTGAAAAAGGACTCACTAATGCAGCTTGAAGGCTGTTGTTTCTTTGGTGGCTTTCAATGGGGACCTCGTCACTGGGCTGCAGGTAGTAGCAGGCCCCATGAGGTTCCTGGGAAAGGGCTTCTTGGATCTATGAACAAAAGTCTTGACACACTTCATTAGGGCTTGGTTTTAAGACAGCAGTTTTATCAATCAAATTAATGATCATTTCAATTGTGGTGGTATAGGTTTATGGGCCTTCCCATCAGGGTTTATAATGAGGTGATATACCAGTCTTTTGATGCAAGATGATTTCATATGCAGAAGGGTTAAAAGCAAAGTCCTTAACCAATTGAGGTTTACTTTCCAAAATGGCATTTTATTTTCTTACTGTTCCTTGCAAACTGAAAATGGTCTGAGCAGCAAAAGGTTTTGCTGGATCCTCAGGGCCTCACCAGCAAACGTGGGATAAAATTCTTTGAGAAAGTCTTTCTGTTCTTGATGACAAAAACTTTTGCACACAAACATGATTTTTTTTTTTCATTTAGGAGATAGACACACAAGAACCAATGCACAGTTAACTAAACACACCTAAATAACTATATACATTTTATACAAAATGCAAACCTAAACAAATGGGAAAATACTGCCAGGCCACAAAATGCAAAACATGAGGCCTGAACTCAGTTGATATAATTTGTGACATTTAGACATTAGGGATCAGCTGAAGGACCTAAAAAACAAACAAACTGCAAATAACTTTTTAAATAAACAATTTTAAATCTTACTGCTACAATTATCTTTTATTATACTTTTATATCATTATACCCCCCTTTTTTGCTCAAGTGGGTCACAGCGTGAGGCACGCAAGCAAAATAGCAGTTGGGCAAGCTTGGCATGAGCACCAAACCTGAACTTGCCACTGGACTTCTTTTGGCAATTACAAGCAGTAACCACTGCCAGGGATTACATCTTTGACACATAGGGTGATTTCAGAGGTTACGGGCGCCTGGTTCATCACAGTGGATTCCCAGCAGGGGTGAACTGAACGACCACCCCCAGGATCAAAGGAAGCCCCAAACAGACATGATGGGACCAGAACCACGGCAGGGAATCAGACTGGCATATCATGGGCCGGGGCAGCGCAATAGACGTGACGCCAATCCCCGGGCATGGTCAAAACACCCAGAATCCACCGGACAGGGCCGGGACACAGACATGGCCGCCTGAGGGCAAACAAAGCCAAAAGACACAAAAGGGAATGCCCACACAAGGGAGATGGGAAGGGAGGGGTGAGTGGGAGAAGAGCCAGCCAAGTACCACACACAACAGGCACACAGACAACGGGGGCACAGTGGAACACACAGCACAAGCACACACCCAGGCACACACACACACACAGAGAAGGGAAAGGAAGGGAAGGGGGGACACAGGCACCCGGACAACACACAAGGCACACCGGGCATGGGGTGTGTGTGCGCGGAACAGGGAAGAGGAGGGGGAAAGGGCACAGGGGCAGGGCAGGACACAGACAACAGCAACCACAACCCCCACAGCAGAACTGTCCACACGGGCACCCCCACAGCAACACAGGCAGTCCCGGAATGGGGGGCCCCAGGAGCTCGGGACCAAGGCACAGCGGGAGTCCACACAGCACAGCGAGTGGGCCGGGAATGGTCCAGGAGGCACACGTGGAACCCACACCCTGGAGAGGGGTCGATGGAGGGCAGGCAGGAGAGCCGGTGCAGCGCAGCAGGTCCAAGGACGCACACACACCCCTGGAGGAAAGCGGGAGGGGCAGTCCAGGAGCTCCAGAACCCTGAGGTTGCACAGGCACCCAAGGAGGGGGGGATGTGGCCACAGGTGGCAGCGCTGGTGGGTGAGGACAGTCCTCTGGACACAGGTGGGTCAGTGAGGCCATGCAGAGAGCTGGACCTGGGCACTGGGGATGGCAACCATGGAGGGGAACAATGGGTGCAGAGGCAGAT
>QEPC01013609.1:552653-576441 GCA_003113815.1 Sphenodon punctatus
TAGGTGGCAGGGAAGAGGTTACTAGCACATTACCCTGCCCCTCTGACCTTATTTCTACAGGTGCAGAGGTCCTTTTGCAATGGGAGGTGTGAATCCAGGGTGAAGGTGCCTGGAACTTAGTGTCTGTGTTGGTTGCAAAAAGTACTTGAAAAAGGACTCACTAATGCAGCTTGAAGGCTGTTGTTTCTTTGGTGGCTTTCAATGGGGACCTCGTCACTGGGCTGCAGGTAGTAGCAGGCCCCATGAGGTTCCTGGGAAAGGGCTTCTTGGATCTATGAACAAAAGTCTTGACACACTTCATTAGGGCTTGGTTTTAAGACAGCAGTTTTATCAATCAAATTAATGATCATTTCAATTGTGGTGGTATAGGTTTATGGGCCTTCCCATCAGGGTTTATAATGAGGTGATATACCAGTCTTTTGATGCAAGATGATTTCATATGCAGAAGGGTTAAAAGCAAAGTCCTTAACCAATTGAGGTTTACTTTCCAAAATGGCATTTTATTTTCTTACTGTTCCTTGCAAACTGAAAATGGTCTGAGCAGCAAAAGGTTTTGCTGGATCCTCAGGGCCTCACCAGCAAACGTGGGATAAAATTCTTTGAGAAAGTCTTTCTGTTCTTGATGACAAAAACTTTTGCACACAAACATGATTTTTTTTTTTCATTTAGGAGATAGACACACAAGAACCAATGCACAGTTAACTAAACACACCTAAATAACTATATACATTTTATACAAAATGCAAACCTAAACAAATGGGAAAATACTGCCAGGCCACAAAATGCAAAACATGAGGCCTGAACTCAGTTGATATAATTTGTGACATTTAGACATTAGGGATCAGCTGAAGGACCTAAAAAACAAACAAACTGCAAATAACTTTTTAAATAAACAATTTTAAATCTTACTGCTACAATTATCTTTTATTATACTTTTATATCATTATACCCCCCTTTTTTGCTCAAGTGGGTCACAGCGTGAGGCACGCAAGCAAAATAGCAGTTGGGCAAGCTTGGCATGAGCACCAAACCTGAACTTGCCACTGGACTTCTTTTGGCAATTACAAGCAGTAACCACTGCCAGGGATTACATCTTTGACACATAGGGTGATTTCAGAGGTTACGGGCGCCTGGTTCATCACAGTGGATTCCCAGCAGGGGTGAACTGAACGACCACCCCCAGGATCAAAGGAAGCCCCAAACAGACATGATGGGACCAGAACCACGGCAGGGAATCAGACTGGCATATCATGGGCCGGGGCAGCGCAATAGACGTGACGCCAATCCCCGGGCATGGTCAAAACACCCAGAATCCACCGGACAGGGCCGGGACACAGACATGGCCGCCTGAGGGCAAACAAAGCCAAAAGACACAAAAGGGAATGCCCACACAAGGGAGATGGGAAGGGAGGGGTGAGTGGGAGAAGAGCCAGCCAAGTACCACACACAACAGGCACACAGACAACGGGGGCACAGTGGAACACACAGCACAAGCACACACCCAGGCACACACACACACACAGAGAAGGGAAAGGAAGGGAAGGGGGGACACAGGCACCCGGACAACACACAAGGCACACCGGGCATGGGGTGTGTGTGCGCGGAACAGGGAAGAGGAGGGGGAAAGGGCACAGGGGCAGGGCAGGACACAGACAACAGCAACCACAACCCCCACAGCAGAACTGTCCACACGGGCACCCCCACAGAAACACAGGCAGTCCCGGAATGGGGGGCCCCAGGAGCTCGGGACCAAGGCACAGCGGGAGTCCACACAGCACAGCGAGTGGGCCGGGAATGGTCCAGGAGGCACACGTGGAACCCACACCCTGGAGAGGGGTCGATGGAGGGCAGGCAGGAGAGCCGGTGCAGCGCAGCAGGTCCAAGGACGCACACACACCCCTGGAGGAAAGCGGGAGGGGCAGTCCAGGAGCTCCAGAACCCTGAGGTTGCACAGGCACCCAAGGAGGGGGGGATGTGGCCACAGGTGGCAGCGCTGGTGGGTGAGGACAGTCCTCTGGACACAGGTGGGTCAGTGAGGCCATGCAGAGAGCTGGACCTGGGCACTGGGGATGGCAACCATGGAGGGGAACAATGGGTGCAGAGGCAGATGGGGGTGGGGGACAGAGGGGGCCCAGTGCCACAGGCAGGAGCAGGAACACCCGGAGAAGCAGGCATTACAGCAGCATGGCAGGGACATCAGGGAGGGAGCAGCCAGTGGAACCCAGCCCCCTGGCAGGGGCGGGTGTCCACATGGGGGCAGGCAACCAGGTGACCTGGAGGCACACCGGGACTCACAGACAGCTGCTGGGGCCACAATGGGGCCGATGGGCCGGGTGCCCCACCCGATGAACCAGGTGGGGCCAATGGATCATGCCCCGGTGGTACTCCAATAAGGACATGTGGTGGACGATCAGGTAGTAGGCCTCAAAGGGATCCTGCATGGACAGCCCCAACTGCACATCCAAACGGGACCACACGCCTGACAGCACCGACAGCTCTGCCGTGGTAGACTCAGACACGCAGCAGTCAGCATCAGGGGGCCATGGAAGCTGACCCAGCTCCAACAGCTGGTGATACACTGCCCCACAAGAGTGCTGGTACCCACAGGCCCCGTGAACACAGCCAAAGTAGGGCACGGCCAAGGCAGGGCACCCCTCCGCAAGGCAGATCATGTAGGTGGCCAGGCTGCACACAGACAGTAAAGACATGGTCTCAGCCATGGACCAGGTCACATGAGAGCACCTCATCTCTGGGATGTGCCCATCGGGGAAGGGAACCAGCCCCAGCGTCTCCGCATGCAGCCATCAATCCTAAGTGCTCGCCTCATAGCCGAAGTAGCGAAGCCCAGAGCTCAGGCTCGCATAGGCACATGACTGGCTGTCCAGGCAGCCCAGGACCATCTGCATGGCCGTGGTAAGCCACAGATCACACAGGGACATGGTCTTGCAGAAGTTCCAGCTATGGGGGGCTCCATGGGAGCCAGGAAGCAGGAGCCTGGGAGAAGCACAACCAGCTGTGGTCCAGCGAGACAGGGAGAATAACACCACAGATAGGGGGGCACACATTTCCTCCAGGGCCAGGGGGGGGCCCTCCGAGGGGTCCCAAGGACAAGCCAGGTGTCCATGGGCCACAAAATTGTATAGCAACAGATTGTGGTGTGGGGTGCAGACCCGGCACAGCTGCAGGAAACAAGCGCCCAGACAGGACCACTAATCAGGCCGGCAAGGACACGGTGTTGCAAACAGGGAGGGGGGTGATGGCAGAAGACATGCAACTGTACAAGGAACATCCAGCCGCCCACGCCCATGCATGCGCTAGGCCCCATGCGAGGACAGCAGGTGCACCCAACTGCATGCCCACGGACACCATGCCCCGGGCAGCTGGAGGCAGGGTCCAGGGCCACCCAGCCCATCACCGGGCCAGCATAACCATCCCCCAACCCGGGACCATGCTCCGGGCAGCCCTGCTCGCTATGCCCATTGACAGGCGGATATGGGTCACGGAGCGGGCACAGGGGTGGTGGGCCAGGGCACTGGCCCAATGGGATGAGACAGCCTGGAGGGCCCACTTTAGGATGGACAAACTCATCTTGCTCTGGCTCATGGAGCTCCTTACGCCCTGGCTTGAGCGACAGCACACCCCCATGAGGACCCCCATCCCCATGGTCCAGCGGGTGGCTATAGGGGTCTGGGCCCTAGCAATGCCTGACTCCTGCCAGTCCATCTCCCAGCACTTCGGGGTTGGCCTGAGCACCATTGCTTGTATCCTCCGGGATGTGTGCGAGGCTGTGGAGGGCGTGCTCCTGGACAGAATGATCCAGCTGGTGGACCAGGGGGCCGTGATGGCAGGATTCATGGCCAGAGGCTTCCCCAACTGCATGGGTGCTGTAGACAGCACCCACATCGAGATCTTCCATCCCTCCACAGGGGAGGTTGCGGAGTATGTGAACAGGCACGGGTATCACTGCCTGCAGCTGGAGGCAGTTGTGGATCACCAGGGGTGGTTCATAGACATCTTCATGGGCAACTACAGCCGCAGTCACAATGCCCAGATCATGACCATCTCCCCCTTCTATGCCCGGATGTTCTGGGGGGACTTTGCTGATATGCGGATGACCTGGATCGAGGGGGTGTCAATGCCCCCTTGTATCCTGGGCGACCCAGTCTATCCCCATACCCGGTGGCTAATGAAGATGTACCCAGTCGCACGCAACCCTGTGGAGGTGTTATACAATACCCGCCTGTGTTCCAGCAGGACCGTGGTGGAGCGAGCCTTTGGGGCCCTCAAGCAGCACTGGAGGAACCTCGCGGGCCGACTGGACTACACTGTGGAGACCTCAGCCCTGGTGATCGGTGCCTGATGTGTGCTGCATAATGTGTGCGAGACCGAAGGGGCAGTCCTGGTATACCCAAAGCCCATTCGACCCCCCAGCCCTGTGCCCCTGTACGTGAACGCTGAGAACCCGAGGGAGTACTGTTATGCCAAACGCATCCGGGATGCCCTGGCGAGGCATATCAGCTGGGAGGTCGAGGCATGAGGGTTTCCACAACCCGGCCCAACCCCAGGGGGTCCCTGGCCCAGCCCCTACATGGGAGCCAATCCCAACCCCCACCACCCCACCCCTGCTGTCCAGTAATGGGCACGGGAGGCAATATAGGGCCAAAAACATTTATTTCACCCGCATGTACATTTGCACCCGACCCCTCGCCCTCCAACCCTGCTGGCCCCTGCCCCCTACAGTGCCCCCCACCTCATACTGCCCTCCCCCTTCCCCACCATTCCCCCCATCCCCCATGTTTCCTGGGATGCCCCCTTGAGCACCCAGTGTTCACCACTGAGCCCTGCGAGTTCCCTTCCCCCCCCACTGTCTGTGTCCCCAGAAGTGCCTTGGGCTGCCTCCTGGGCCAGCGGGGCAGCCAGCAGTTGGGGGGAAGGGGGACCCTGGACCCAGGGGGCCCCCCTGAGCGGCTGCACCCTCTGGAGGGCAGGGGGGACCAGGAGGCGGATGCGCAGCCCCTGTGGGCATGGGGGCAGATGGGGTAGTTGGGGAAGGGGTGGAGGCACCAAGGGGCCCAGCATGGGGCCCTGGGAAGGCAGGGTGCCTGGAGGGGCAGCTGCCATCACATAGGCACACATTGTGCCCACGTGCAGGAGCAGGGAGGTCCCAATATCATGGGACTTGTCCATTTTTGCAGAGTGCTCCTGCACCATCCCTGTGATGGCCTGCTCCAGTCGCCCGAGGGCTTCCACCTGCCTGCTGTGCTCCCGGCGCTTCCGCTTCCACTCCAGGTGCACCTCGGCCTGGAGCCTCCTGTCCCATGTCACCGCCTGCTCCAGGGACCGCTCGATGGCTGCCTCCATCTGGTCCACGGCTGCTATCATCCTCTTCCCCTGTTCTGCCAAGGTTCAGACAGTGTCCTCTGCCTGGTCCTCCCTCTGCCGGCGGACCCATGCCCGGTGCTCCCTCATGCACTACGCTGGGGGCACGGGCCCTGGAGACAGCGGCTGTTGGGGATTGCCCTGTTGGGTAGAGGAAGGTGAGTCGCCTGCTGGCCTGGGAGCCCACCCCTGGCCCTGAGATGGGCTGTGGCTCCGTGGCCCCCCAGGGGTGTCACCTGGCCCCTTCCGACCCCCCCTCCCTGGTCGCTCACACCGCCTCTGAGTATCCCGGTCCCCCTCCTGGCACCCCAGTTGGCCCTCCCACCCAGATCGCGTGCCTTACCTGGTTCCTCTGCCTGCTGCCTGGGCTCCTTGGCTCCAGGCTCCTTGCCTGCCTGGGTCTGGTGCTGGAGTGTTCCGTACCCTGTGGGCGAAGAGGGGGGGTTGTTGGTGTAGGGGTGTGCGGGTGGCCGGGTGGGGTGGGGCCCGGGCCCCCTTCCTGCCTTGTCTGTGGGGGCTGGGGCTGGCCCCAGCCCATTCATCCCCCCCTTGCCTCCTGCCCCGGGGGTCCCAGTTTCTCTCCCCTCCTGGTCGCCTGCTTACCCTCAATGTCGGTTTCTGATACTTCCAAGGCCAGACCCTCAGTGTGGGATTGCTCCCCCTGGGACCACTGGCTGAGGGTGATGAGGGTGCCTACCTCGGACTCCATCTGTCTGTCCTGGGGTTGGGTGCTCTCCGGGCTTCTGTCTAGGGGGAGGGGGGGATCCAGGTGCGGCAGGTCCCGGGGCGTTCCTCCTGGGGGTCTGGGGCCCTGGAGCGTGTGCCTTCCCGGGGGGCAGAGAGGGGAGGAGGTACCTCGGCCTGTTCCCTTCCCTGAACCACTGCTCTCCCCATGAGTCGTGGAGCAACTATCGACCCCTTCATGTGGAGAATGCCGTCCAGGGCATCGTTGAAGGGGGCGGTCCGGGATCCATGTCCGGACCACAGATTGTTGTCCCTTATGGCCTTGTACCCCCTCTTCAGCTCTTTGGCCTTAGAGTGGCACTGTGCCACAGTGCTCTGGTGCCCAGCCACCCCCATTTCCCGCACTATGTCCTCATAGACATGCTCATTCTGCTGGTTGAGTGCGAGCTCCAGCTGGTACTCCAGGGTCCCAAAGATCCTTATGAAGTCCTGGGTCTCCTGCAACCCCCACTTGCCCCCTCTGTGGTAGGGCTTTCTCCCCCATCTCCCATGTGGGTCCTCCTCCTCCACCTGGACTGGGCCAATGTCCTCTGGGGGCTCGTCCACCCGGGACTGTTTCCGTGTCTGCGGGATGCAGGGGATGGGGGGGTTATGGTTGGTAGCAGTTCTGGCCCCTCTTGCATCCCGCCCCTTCCCCCCCTCGTTGCCATGTACCTGGGTGGGCCCACTGCCCCTCCTTGGTGCCCCTGTGCCTCCTGGTCCCCTCCCCTTGGTTCCCCTTACCCATTTCTGGTGTGCCTCCTCCCTCGGTCCGGCTGATGTCCCCGGGGTGTCCTGTCCTGGCTGCTTCTGGTGTTGCCCCTCCACCTCCTCCATCCTCAGCATGACCACTGCCTCCCCCTCCTCCACCTGCACTTCCGCTACCACTGCCACTGCCTCCTTCTCCTCCACCCTCGCTCTCTCTTGCACCACTCTCTTCTGCCTCCTCCTTGCTCCATCCCGCCACCCATCCCTGCTGCTGCGTGCCCTTTAAATCTCCCTCCGCTGCCTGTGTTGTTGCTGGTTGCCTGGCAGTGACTCTGCATGCTTTGTCCCCAGCTGGGAATCGTTTTCTTTTATTCCAGCTGGTGATAGCCATCCAGACGTTACTTTTTGTTGCTTCCTGTTGGGAATCTCTTTGACCACGCTTTCGGAGATTGTCCGTCAGGGAGCTCCAGAAGCATGGTTGAAATTGACCCCATGTGGGTATTGCCCGTCATGAACATCTGGCGGCTGCTGAACAGACGTTCAGGGTGCTTTGGCCCCGCCACGGGATTGACCATGGTTCACTTTGGTTGAGCGTGATCTCGTAATGTCTGAAAATACCCATAGTGTTTAAAAGGTCTTGGCTGATGCCTTTAATCAAAGAAAATAGTGTATTTTGCTGGCTGTGAGACAGCTGCTTTTCCCCCCTCCTCCCCCTCAAGATATCCTCCCAAGCTGTCCAAGAAGATATGGTTTTGTGGGGAGGTCTCCCATTGTAGGCCCTGGGGATGCAATATGATTCTATAGTACTGCTTCTCTTCTTTTATTAACTTTTTATGTGAACACCAAATCATTAAAACTGTTACAAATTCTACGTTCGGTTTTGTTTTGGCCTCGTAGCTGGTGGCCGCTTATTTATTTATTTATTTTCAAACATTTTGCCACGCCGTCAAAATCTGTAATCAGTTAATTTAAAGGGAACTGCATACTTGATTATGGGGAAGGGGCTGTTCCACATTCCAATTAACTCTTTATTAAACTAGTAAAAACAAAAACAAAAAACTTTTAGTTTTAAAGCAAACCGCTTGGGCTAGTTATCTAATTCTCTCAACCTATGCTTTTGTGTAATGTGGCTTGCCGTGTGCTGTTTCAGTTTGTTTTTATCTTTATGTATGTATTTGTATTTTGTACCTTATTTTATGTTTTTAGTTGTTTGGCCATGGCGTTAAGCTAGTGCCGCAATAAAATTAATTGAATTGAATTGAATTGAATTGAATTGAATCTAATTCTATCTGTCTGTGAACTCTTAATTAATCAAAGCAGCAAAGTTGTGATAGTGTTTACAATTTTCCAACACATATTTAACTAAATTTAACCTAATTAAATAAAACTTACATTTTCCAATGCATACAATATTAAACCAAAGCTTTATTTTTTTTTCTTTTACTTAGCTAAATCTTTCTGCTGCTTCCTACACACAAAATTATTTTCTTGCTTTGTCCCTATGCAGGGCAATCATTCTAACATACACTAACATTCCAGTTTTACACTAACATTGCAGTTTTATCTACATGTTTTTTCCACCTAATTCAAGTGATCGGAAACTTTCTTTGAAGAATACTTAATTAACTCCGCTTTGCAGAAGGCAGGGCGAGCTGTTAAAATCATGAGTTTGTTTTGGCCCTTCTTTCTCATCTGCATAAGGCATTTTATTCTACACAGGAGGGCTGCTTGTAAGGGCCATTTGTCTTCCTTTGTTGGCAATCTGAGCACTTGATCCCATCGTAACCAATTTTTATTGCTCTGTGTGCTCGATATTTTGCAGTACTGAACGTACAGGGTGGTGGTTTAGCCATGCTGGTAGCCAAATGTAGTTAGTCAGCATGGTTCTTGCAGCCAAATTTTTCAGTGTTCATACTTTTGGACCTGGATTACTTATTCTTGGATAAATAATGGGTCATTGCTTTGCCAGCACCTGCCAATTGCTCCAATATGTAGTTGCTGGCATTAACATTTCCTTCTTTTTTAAGGGACCACTTTATTTTAGCATTTGTTAACACCAAAACATCCAGGGTTTGTTAGTATTTGTTAATACCAAAACATCCATGGTGTGATTTCAGGTGACCAATTTAAGATAGGCAACAACAACTTTTGACTTTCTTGATTAATGGATGTTCTTTAATGGATTTTAATTGTAAATCTGTCAATGAGAGCCATAAATATTTTTACCATCAGTACTTAAAATGGGCTCAGGTTTTACTGTTTAACCTTTTTTAAAATTTCAAAATTGGAAACAACTAATTTGAATTTGTCCAGGCTCTGTTCAGGACATGTCTATTGGGCCTGGACTCTGTAAATGATATGAGAGGTTCATTTTCTTTTTAATGCAGGACTATACACTCTTTTAAAATTACAGCAACTGACTGTTACCTTTAAATCATGTGCCCTTAAATCCTGGCACAGAAAACTTCTGTATAGCAGCATACATGATACACAAACAACCACAAACACCAACAAACACACAGAAAGGCAATTGTGGGAGCAGTAGATCATTCTGTTCCAACTGTGCACTGGAGGAACGAAAGGAATTTGCTCCTGGTTTGTTTAACATCACCTTTCTTTTACATGAGTAAGCACACAAACATGCAACACAACTTTAAATAGCCATCTTCCATGGCAAAAGCACAAAGCGCATTTACATCCACACATTAAACTATAGTAGTACTGAAAAGTAAAATCACAGGAAAACAAAGCAAACAACAAAATCAATAAATCTTAAATTCTGAGCAAAACAATAAATAGACACCTTAAAGTGTTTCAGGACAAAAATAGGTATATTACAAGGTGGCATAGTATTATTTTGCTCAAACAAACACAATAGCTGGATCAATTCCTTTTTGCACTGAAAACCTTTAGGCAGAAGCCATTAAGAAGTCAACTTAATTTCCACATGTTTAATTTCCTAATTTCTTCTAACAAAAAGGGACCAAATTTGTTTCCTAAAAATGAAAGGAATTACAGCTTTTCAGGCTGCCCCAATATATAGCAGAAAACAATCAGGCTAAGGTGGAAACATGCTTTTCTTTAAGATAAAGTTATTGAAAATCCTTAATGTCTTATTTAATTGCTCTGCAACCCTGTGGAGCTTTTCTTTTAAAATAAGCACAGCTGTCCAAATGATAAGAGCCAATTAAAAGCAAATGCGTCCTGAAACAGAACTAAAAGCAGCTGAGCTTGATAGTAAAAATAACTGTGTTAGAACTCAGTGGCACACCAGTCTATGCAGGCAAAAATGAATCCTGCACTTGAGGTTGGGCACTTCATATGTATCCTGATACAAAGAAACTGCTGGAGTTCCAGGTACCTGATTAGGTTTTTGATTACTTATTAACTGCTTTATTTGGGTCTTTAAAATTTCTTGAGAGTCTAAAAGAAACCTGACTTCAGATTCATACTTACGTTGGAAGCTTCATTATGCCAATCAAAAAAATGCATGCAATTCATTTAAAGGTACTTTACTGCCCTTTGATTTTAAAATTCCGCAGAGATGGGCAATTTTATCTAAATCAAAGCAACCAATTAAAGGAAATGTAGGTTAGGTTCATTTGATCCTAGCTGGGTGTGCACTGTGGTAAACATCTGGCCGGGAGCAAACAGACATTCACAGACTTGCCGCCACCACACGGTATCCACTGTGATCCACTGTGGAGAACGGTGATTTTGTAACATCTGAAATTACCCTTTCTCTGCTACCCTCTGATGATTCCTCTATATCTGTTCAGTCCTTTGCCATATTTTAAAGCTTTTTTTCTACTGTATTTTCCCCATCAAACAATTGAGATTTATCAAACTAAACTTTTTTAATTTGTCCAAAGAAAAGGAGAGCATTTAAAAAATTGATTTTGTGGAATGAAAAGTCCCTGGATTCACAGGAAGATGGAGCCCTTTATTTATCTACAGGACAAACAGACAGCTGCCAAATGGCGCCATTCTTTCTAACATCCCTGAGCTGAAGCATTATATAGATTGTGCATAGAGTAAAGGCACTAGAATAAGTGGAAATCAGTGTACTCTGGAAATCAGTGCTCCATTTATCCTAGGTCTGAGACACTAAATTATACAACTGGAGTGAAACCAATATTTCTGGAATGCATGCATAAGAGGGGGCACACTAGGGGTGGGAAGTTTGGATCATCTGGTATCCGATACTGCTGGTATTTTGGTGTTCCAGCAGTATCGGATTATTCTGGTATTTGGGGGGTACCGGTACTGGATATTTTTATATTGCAGCCATTGAAATGAATGGCCGCAATGTAAAAAAGCAAAAAAAAACCAAACCCAAACACTTTCCCTCCCCAGTCCAGGCTGTGCGGGTGGAAGGGGGGGCACTTTTTGGATTTTTTTTTTTAAAAAAAATTCCCCGAAGTCCCTGCTAGTGCAGGCTCCAGGCTGCCGCCAGCGACCCAGAGCCCGCACCAGCAGGTAGGTGTACTGGTACTAGGGTGATCCCTGGGGTAGGGGGTGGTTTAACACCCCCCCACCCCAGGGATCACCCTAGCTCCCCACCCAGAGATTGCCTACCTTTGGCACTCCGGACAATGGCAGCAGAGGCAGCGGTTCGGCGGCTTCAGCGCTTTCTAGGCCTTCTGGGGAAACCCAGAAGTTCCCCAGAAGGCCTAGAAAGCACTGAAGCTGGAAGACACAGCCAGCGCTGAAGCCGCCCGGAACGTCGCTGCTGCCTGGAGCGTCAAAGGTAGGCGATACCTGGGTGGGGAGGTAGGGTGATCCCTGGGGTGGGGTGTGTGCTAAACCACCCCCACCCCAGGGATCACCCTAGTACCTGCTGGTGCAGGCTCCAGGTCGCCGGTGGCAGCCCGGAGCCCGCACTATTAGGGATTTAGGGTAAAAAAAAAAAAAATACAGGCTGGGCAGGGTGGGTGGGGGGTGCCCCCCCTTCCACTTGCACAGCCTGGGAGGGGGAGGTGGGGAGGTATTTATTTATTTTCAATTGATTTCAATTGGGACAGTTCCCCATTGAAATCAATGCAATAAATCCGGAACCGGTAATCCGGTTTTAATCCGGTAACCCGGTATTTTGCATACCGGTAACAGGTAAAACTGGTAACCAGTATTTTGCCTGATGTCCCACCCCTAGGGGTGGGACACTGGGGAGATTACCGGATACCGGATTAACTGGTATCGGATCTCCCCAGTACCAAATTTACCGGTACCGGCATACCGGATCTTTAAGTTTGGGCATTTTACTGGTTTTTTTAACATTGCAGCCATTTATTTCAATGGCCGTGATGTAAAAAAACCCTGTAAAGTGCCCAATGTTAAATAGTTGCAGGATTATGACCCTGAACACAACTTTCCACATCCTACATCTTCTATACTGGTTCTTTTAAACTGGGAGCTTTACAAGTTTTTTTTACATCGTGGCTATTGAAATAAACGGCTGCGATAAATCCGATACACCTGACAATTGGGTGTATTGGATTAATCCAATAAATCCAATATAAACTATTTATTGCAATGCTGGGCCACCCACTTCTTTTTACAATCCCTTACTGATTATTTTATTCAACCACACCCACTAAAATAATTCATAATCATTCCTCAAAAGTTCATTATATTCTTCGTGGTGGTGGATGCTTGTTTAAAGATAAGATGGCTGGGATGTCATGATAGGTTTTCTGCTTCTTTTTGTATACCAGCATTAGCACAGTTGCATGAGGGTGGAGCATTAACATTTGCTCCATGGCAGTGCTTAATTTATAAAAAATGGAGTTGCCAGGGCTGAAAACTGCCTCAGAAGCCATGCCTCCACACCCAGAAGCCATGCCTCCCAGCCAAGAGATTGTCAGGGCAGGGAAATGAAACCTATTATGCAACTAGCAACCCAACCTCTAGACTAACCTGCCTCCCTACAGTTGAATATAATTTACCAAAACAAAAAACTTTACAGTTTAAAAAAACATTAAATGCACAACAGTTATTAAAACAAAAAACTTTCCTCTTCAAAAACATCACAAAATCATTTTGACTCTAGCTTAAACTCCAAAAAACATACAAATTCATTACAGTTACAATTAAAAAACCATTCAACTCCATACATTGCAACAAGACATAAATGCCAAAAAACATGGAAATTATTTCAGAATTTGAGGAATATTTCATATTTTATCCTCATCAACATAAATGTAATATATGTACTTAATTCCTTACCATACATATTTACTCATTCATTTTTATCAATAACTAAACTTTCACATTTTTTCATTATTAAACTTTAATTTATTATAATTTTACAATGAACAATTTTTTTCAAAGTGCATTAACTCTGTCCCTTGCATGTATAGAAATTGTATACACTTTATACAATAAACTGTTAACAATGTCAGTGTAGAGAATGTTATAGAATTCTTTGTCCAGAATGCAGTTGTGTAGAAACAGAGTTAATGCACTCTGAAAAAAATTGTTTGTTGTCGAATTATCAAAAAGTAACACTGGATAGAACACGTGATATATAAAAATAATGTTCAAATTGGACAGAGATTTGAGTTGTCTAGTTTGATCATGTAAGTGTACAATCTTGGGGTTGGCTCCTCCTGCTGTGGGGTTGGCTCTGCCTACACGGGCAACTTTCAGAATATTTTCCAGGGCTGTTTTTAGTTGGATTTGAAAATGCTCATATGGAGAGTATTTTAATGTCCTCCAGAGTATTCTTAAAATTATTACCATCCAGTGGTTGCCTCCTAACACCTTCATGCTGGCATTGCAAACAGTGAGATTCTCTATGTCAAATCCAACTAGGCACTCTTTCATACTGAGGCAAGAAGATATTCTTTGAATCCAATATGGAAATATAAGAATTGGAGTGTGGTTGACAACAGTAATAGTTCTTCATGCATGAATATATGCGTCCAATTTTAATTTCATTATCCAATTGAGAAAGGGGTCCCTGAAACACGTTTGGGTTTCCCCCACGTGGGTTTGTATGTATTAGACATTTTTTATTGTTTGTATGCTTTTATATCAATTGTGAGATGCTGTACGACATAGTCATTTTGAATATTGTATCTGCTTAGCAGATCCTTGTGTATTGTTTGTATATTATATATTAAATAATAGATTTCATTTTCTCCTTTCCACCTTTTTTGTTTCCAGTTTTCTGGGGGTCCTCCCTTTAGGTGGGGAGGTCTTTCTTTCTGTCACTAGGGCTACCTTCCTTCCTTCATGTGTAAAAGCTAATTAACATAATCCTTAATGCTCATGTCACCAAAGGGCTGCTTTGCATCTGTTACTCTTATGTGGGCAGAAAGAAGACTTCCCCAAACCCTGATTGTTGCCTCAAAGACTTGGTCTGCTGAATCTGTGTAAAAGGAAACTGCCTATATCATGAATATCACCACTTTCTGAAGAGTTTCCCAGATACTGCTAGGGTATCCAGTGCGTCAAGAGAATAGTTTCCCAGAGTATCATCGATATTATAATTTAAACTCTAGAGCAAGCAGATTCAAAGGGGAGGGTGTGTGTGCTGCGTTTTGATTTCTCCTGGTCTAGCACTAACCTCTTCTGGAGGTATTGTGACTATGGTTAAAGTTTCAGCCTGGTCTAAAGGCCCTGTTAGCGGGTGCCTTTGGGCTGCCACCATGGAGGTAGAGGGGTGGGGTGTGTGTGTATCTCCAGTTGTAGGGCCAGTTGCTCCAGTTACAGCCCCACAAGGATCTTGCCTGCCTTCTCACTAGCTCACTTACCAGTTGCTCTGGCTGCTTGCTGGTTTGTTCGCCTGGTCCCGCCACCACCGCTGCGGCTGACTTTGAAAAACCCAGGCCCTGAGTATGCTGGGGCTGCTGTCATGTTCTCCGTGTGGTATCCTGGGACTGAACTTCCCAGCATACCACACAGAGATCATGCCAGCATCCCCAGCATGTGCAGGGCCGCTGTGAGGAGGCCATGTTGGAGCTGTAAACAGAGCAACTGGGACTGCATCTGGATCTCCCCTCCTCCCCACAGCTGCAGGCAGACAGAGCGTGGTGGGGGGGCATTAGATCTGTCCCCCATCTGCCCAGACTGCTGGCACAATAGCAACGGCTACAAGTCGGTGATGTCAATAGCACCAGCCCCTGACGCACACCGCATTCCATCTGCTGTTCTCCCACTGCGTTCCTACCATAAGATAAAGAAGGTTTTAAAAACCCAAATAACTCCTAAAAAAAGAGACAACACACACAAACAGCCATCCAAAGTGGACATAGGACCACACAGAGGAATTTAAAATCAATAACAAACAGTGCTTTTAATGCACTACCACACCACAAACCTGTTCAATATCACTGTTGCAAAAAAATGACACAAAAAAAAGAAAAAATTATCTCCTCTACAAACTGCTATAACTTTGTAATTTCAGAACAAATTCCCTTCAAATTTGCACAGAGGCCACCCCTTCCCCAACAGGCCCACCATGCAAAGTATCAAAAAAGTAGGGCCAACCATGCTAGAGTGTTCATGGCTTAGAATACCTAGAATGTTCATGGCTTATAATGGGGAGTGCTGCACCTCTATAATGTTATATATACATATACACAACCTCTCGATCTCTCACTTAGAGGAATTCCCTCCTCCAGCCTTGGACCCCTCTTCCACACATGATCTGCTGAACCTGCCTGCCTCCAGTGTCCCATCTCTCACCCAGGGAAGTCTACCTAAACTATCTCATACGCCCATCCCTCTCACTCTTCCTGCCCAAAACATATCCTTAAATACAATAAAATACAATAAAAATAGAGAGACTGTAATATATGGGACTGGGGCTAAAAGCAGCAACATGATGGCAGATCCTTTAGGGCAGGATGGCTTTGTGGCCATGGCCACATGGGTCACCAACGGCTAGGGCTGGAATTAGGATTTTTGTTGCCCTAGACACTTCGGAGGCTGCTGCTCCCAAAGCCATGCCTCCAGTCACCACCACCCCAAGTCATCCACCTCAAGTCACACCTCTCCTCAAGCCACGCCAGGCTCCCCACTTGGGGGGAAAAAATAAAGAAAATTAAAAATAAAATAAAATAAATAGAAAAACATAAAATAGTAATACAAAAATCTTACTCACACAAAGTGGGGTGGCATCCTCAGATGCTGACCAAAACCCCAGCCTGGCACCCATGGCACCACCACCAGACCCTGGCTGACTGGGGTGAGGGTTGGGCTGGAGGCAGAGCTGGTTTATGGGCTGGAGGCTAGTTGTGGGGTTGGGGGCTGAACCTTGCTGGCTGGGGGCTGGGATGGAAGGGGGTTAGGAGCCAACGCAGCACTGCAAACTGTATTTCTCATGTGTCCTCAAAAATGTGCATATCCGGCCACCCTACTGAGGGTGGGGTTGGAATGGCTGGGGCGGGACTGGTTGGGAGCGGATGAGCGGGAAGGTCGGGGAGGGAGGGGGCTTGGTGGCCTTCAGCACTGTAGATGGCTTCCTTGTGCATGCCTCAGGTACTGGCCACCGCCATATTTTCTAAATGGGGGGTGGGGACTGGTGTGTGCATGCCTGAGGTGCACACAGGGAAGCTGGCTGCAAGTGGCTATGGCAGCGGGTGGTAGTGGCAACTTTTTACCACTCCTTCAAATCCACTGCTGTAGACAACTGCCTAGCTTGCCTACAGACTGAGAAGAGCTGGCACCGTTTAGCACTGCCCTTCAGCTTCCATTTGATGGTGGCAATCTCTAGGTAGCTTAATCTCCTTATGTAATGGTAGCTGAAAGAAAGCAGATGGTATCAATCCTCAGTCAACCAGGCTCCTGGGAGAGGAAACTACCCACAGACAGACAAACAAAAGGAATTAGCCTGTCGTGCAAAGCTTCCAAATATTAAGGCAGTGGGTCTTTGATGAACTTTGTTGACTTGAGATATGCAGTTTGTGGGCTACACTTTCGTTGCTATCAGTTCTCTTTATCAGGCACAACACACTGAGGCTTCTTCCTCCTACAATTACACAGTTGCTAGCATCAGTTTCCCCCTCTCTTTGCAATGACATCAGTGAGACGCTTACATTCAAAGTGCAAACGTTTTGTGTCAGAGTAGGATGTTGCATGATCAGTGAAGGGATCTGAGGACTACATTGTGGTTTTACACTGAATGCAAGAAGTGGGGGGGCGTAGATTCACTTCCTCACAAGCAGTTCCAGAGCATTGAAATTGGCTCCTGGCTCTTGCTCCAGTTAGAAACTGTTCTGCCCAGCCCTTAAGTGTCAGCTCAGCTGCCCTGATTATTGCCCACTCCCCATCAGCTACATCTGTTGTTGCTCAACTGTTATGACTGTGTCAAAAGCAAGGGAACTTCAGGGAAAACTCAGGGGAGTTTTCATCTTCCCCTCGGGGCCTCATGTGTGCAGTACCTCTTGTTCAATGTGTACATGCAGCCTCTGGGAGAAGTTGTTAGGGAGTATGGAGTGAGATGTCATCAATATGCTGATGACACCCAGCTATATCTCTAATTTTCCTCTGACTCAGGCTCGGCCATCTCGGTGCTTACCCGGTGTTTGTCCACTGTGGGGGATTGGATGAGGGCGAGCCGCCTGAGGTTAAATCCTGACAAAACGGAGGTGATGGTTGTGGGAAGGGCTGAGGGAGGGGTGGTCCCCATCACTGATGGGGTCCACCCTACCCTGGTTTCTCAGGCCCAGAGTCTGGGGATGCTCCTGGACCCACAGATCTTCCTGGATGCCCAGGTGGCAACTGTGGCAAAGGGAGCATTTTGCCAGTTACATCTGGTGTGTCGGCTTAGGCCATATGTCTCAGACTCGGATCTGGGCACAGTCATCCATGCTTTTATTACCTCGAGACTGGAATATTGCAATGCGCTCTACGTGGGGCTACCCTTGGTATTGGTTCGGAAGCTGCAGCTGGTACAGAAGGCGGCAGCCTGTTTCTTGATGGGGACGGGCCAACATGAGCATATTACACTGGTGCTTTGCTCTCTGCACTGGCTGCCAGTAGGTTTCCAGGCCCAATTCAAGGTGTTGGTGTTGACCTTTAGAACCCTAAACGGCTTGGCTCCCACCTATCTGCAGAACCTCCTCCCTCCTTGCCCTCCGGGTCCTTGAGCAACCCCTGCGGTTAGCTAGTGGTGCCCTTCTCAAGGTCCCCCGGGTTTCCTGAGTGTCCACTATGAGGAGGGTGTTCTCCATGGCTGAGTCACGGCTGTGGAACTCCCTCTCATCAGAGATCCACCTGGCTGCCGGCCTCGCCTCTTTCCACAGACAATGTAAGATNTATTTCTCATGTGTCCTCAAAAATGTGCATATCCGGCCACCCTACTGAGGGTGGGGTTGGAATGGCTGGGGCGGGACTGGTTGGGAGCGGATGAGCGGGAAGGTCGGGGAGGGAGGGGGCTTGGTGGCCTTCAGCACTGTAGATGGCTTCCTTGTGCATGCCTCAGGTACTGGCCACCGCCATATTTTCTAAATGGGGGGTGGGGACTGGTGTGTGCATGCCTGAGGTGCACACAGGGAAGCTGGCTGCAAGTGGCTATGGCAGCGGGTGGTAGTGGCAACTTTTTACCACTCCTTCAAATCCACTGCTGTAGACAACTGCCTAGCTTGCCTACAGACTGAGAAGAGCTGGCACCGTTTAGCACTGCCCTTCAGCTTCCATTTGATGGTGGCAATCTCTAGGTAGCTTAATCTCCTTATGTAATGGTAGCTGAAAGAAAGCAGATGGTATCAATCCTCAGTCAACCAGGCTCCTGGGAGAGGAAACTACCCACAGACAGACAAACAAAAGGAATTAGCCTGTCGTGCAAAGCTTCCAAATATTAAGGCAGTGGGTCTTTGATGAACTTTGTTGACTTGAGATATGCAGTTTGTGGGCTACACTTTCGTTGCTATCAGTTCTCTTTATCAGGCACAACACACTGAGGCTTCTTCCTCCTACAATTACACAGTTGCTAGCATCAGTTTCCCCCTCTCTTTGCAATGACATCAGTGAGACGCTTACATTCAAAGTGCAAACGTTTTGTGTCAGAGTAGGATGTTGCATGATCAGTGAAGGGATCTGAGGACTACATTGTGGTTTTACACTGAATGCAAGAAGTGGGGGGGCGTAGATTCACTTCCTCACAAGCAGTTCCAGAGCATTGAAATTGGCTCCTGGCTCTTGCTCCAGTTAGAAACTGTTCTGCCCAGCCCTTAAGTGTCAGCTCAGCTGCCCTGATTATTGCCCACTCCCCATCAGCTACATCTGTTGTTGCTCAACTGTTATGACTGTGTCAAAAGCAAGGGAACTTCAGGGAAAACTCAGGGGAGTTTTCATCTTCCCCTCGGGGCCTCATGTGTGCAGTACCTCTTGTTCAATGTGTACATGCAGCCTCTGGGAGAAGTTGTTAGGGAGTATGGAGTGAGATGTCATCAATATGCTGATGACACCCAGCTATATCTCTAATTTTCCTCTGACTCAGGCTCGGCCATCTCGGTGCTTACCCGGTGTTTGTCCACTGTGGGGGATTGGATGAGGGCGAGCCGCCTGAGGTTAAATCCTGACAAAACGGAGGTGATGGTTGTGGGAAGGGCTGAGGGAGGGGTGGTCCCCATCACTGATGGGGTCCACCCTACCCTGGTTTCTCAGGCCCAGAGTCTGGGGATGCTCCTGGACCCACAGATCTTCCTGGATGCCCAGGTGGCAACTGTGGCAAAGGGAGCATTTTGCCAGTTACATCTGGTGTGTCGGCTTAGGCCATATGTCTCAGACTCGGATCTGGGCACAGTCATCCATGCTTTTATTACCTCGAGACTGGAATATTGCAATGCGCTCTACGTGGGGCTACCCTTGGTATTGGTTCGGAAGCTGCAGCTGGTACAGAAGGCGGCAGCCTGTTTCTTGATGGGGACGGGCCAACATGAGCATATTACACTGGTGCTTTGCTCTCTGCACTGGCTGCCAGTAGGTTTCCAGGCCCAATTCAAGGTGTTGGTGTTGACCTTTAGAACCCTAAACGGCTTGGCTCCCACCTATCTGCAGAACCTCCTCCCTCCTTGCCCTCCGGGTCCTTGAGCAACCCCTGCGGTTAGCTAGTGGTGCCCTTCTCAAGGTCCCCCGGGTTTCCTGAGACAATGTAAGATCTGACTGTTCTGCCAGGCCTTTCCCAAGGGAGATGGGGTGGGTGGGTGGGTTGGGTTAGAGTAGGGTAGGGGGGGGGAAACGGGGTTTTATATTGTTTTTTTAAAATTGTAATTATTATTGTTTATTTTAATGTTTTAAAAAGTTTTTTAAATGTTGTGAGCTGCCCTGAGATGCCTGAGGCAGGAGGGGGCGGCATAGAAATTTAAAAATAAATAAATAAATAAATAAATTAATTTTTGAAAGCACACTGTCAAAGAATAACATGTCTTTTATTTGTGGCATTTAGAGTTGCCACACCAGAGACTCCAGATTTAGACCCAGAGACTCTGGGAGGAACCATATATTCTTTGAATTTTGGGGACACTGGGACAGATCCATGTTGGAAAGAGGCTGGGGCAAAGAGGATTTCCTTTCCCTTTTCTGAAGTGGCCCCGCCCCCTGTGGAGGATCATGCACTCTTGGGATAGGGAATGATTGCTGGCACTTAAACGACTAGCCGTGTACGTATCATACTAGTTTACTCTTTCAGTCTTCCCTCAGGTGGGACCTTCATTTTAACTCAGTTAGTATGAGGGCTAGTGGTAGTGCTACTGCAATCTTGCAATTTTTTTGGAAGAAGGGTGGTGGACATTTGGACCCAGCCATAAGGGTATTAGAGGCCAAATCGCGAGCTCAACTCTTTTATGGTGCAGCAATTTCAGCTATCCAATGCCCTTTTAATTTAAATATTCCTCAATCTAAATTCCCAAGAGCCCTCTTGAACGTCCCCTGTGGTGTGCCCACAGCAGTAGTGTGTTTAGAGTGGGCTAAACAGCATGGAATTTTGAGGTCTGGAAGCTGGCCATTGATTTATGCCTATGCCTAAGTGCAGCAAAATTTAGGTTTATTTTCATGCCTTTTGAAAAATACTCATATAAGCTCCTGGAGTAAACAAATAGTGACTAAGCTCACTTGGATGGACTTCTGTATAGCCTATTTGCTGTCAAAAGGCTTAGCAGCTGCTAAAACAGAGGTCTCTAGGAGGATAGATAATCTGAATAGACAGGAGAATTGTGAAGTTGTTTCTTCCTCTGCCCCATTTGTATGTTATGGTGAACTGACTCTAGAAGTGGGATCCATGGCTAGATACCTGACAACTCACTCCTCACCTAGGAAAACATCTTTTTATGTGAGCTAGATTTAACGCGCTCCCTACATGAGTCCTGGAGGGACGACGCAGTGGTCTCCCCTTCTGTCAGAGGACATGCCCTTTAGATAATCTAGAAGTGGAATCTGTTGGTCATATTTTATTTCATTGTAAATTTTATGACAGTCTAAGAACTGAATTTTTGTCTGGGTTCTTAGCTTACTTGCTGGGCAGAACGTTCTCTGAGTTATTAACTTGGTTTTTGGCAGATATCAAGCCGGCTGTTACACAAGCTGTCATGTCTTTTTTGTTGTTAGCTTTCCAGGCCAGGAAGAAGTTCTTAAACTTCCAAAGTGATTAACTGGTTGGAAAGAGTTGATTTTGTGATTTGTAAGTGAACAGAATTACTTTTAATTTTATAAATATGAGATTTTGTATTTGCATTTGTGTATTTATATAATTTTTGTATCATTATGATCCTTTCTACTATGCCCATTGGCTACGCATAATAAATTAAACAAACAAAAAAACAAACCAACATACTAGTCTTTTACTGACCGTAGGTGGAAACTAGCAAACTCAGCCCAGTAACGTCTGTGCTGTCATAACTCGCTCGCATGAATGGTTAATTTCCTCTCACTTTCGTTCACTTCAGCAGAAGGCTTAAAGTCAGTTTAAAAGGGGGATAGTTACGTCTGAAATTAAGAAGCAAGGTTAATTCAGGCAGGCAGGATATTATGGAGGGGCTGATTGTCCAAACAGTTCAGACTAGACACTCACTCTTGTTTGCTTTATCCCTTTGTTCTCCCACTCCCCAAGTTGCACTCTTGTTCCTAGTTTCTTTGCTCTCAGTGCCTATGTGTGATACTGTCTTTGCCAGCTTGTTTTTCTCACACCCTGCTGCAATTATCTGCCTTCTGACCAGTGGGGAGTAATGGGAGAAAGCAGGGAAAGGAAGGATCAGATTACTTTCTAGTTCTCACTGCTACTTACAACTAGGGTGGCCATACCTCTGCTTTAAAAGAGGATGCTTATGAAAAAATACATGTTGCAGGGCTGCATTGGTTTCAGTGCAGCCCTGCACCATGCATTTTTCATAAGTGTCCTCTTTTAAAGGGGAGGTATGGCCACCCTACTTGCAACCAGTGCTTAATTTATTTAAAAGCAAAACAAAAACAGTCAAACAACCTCTTCCCTCTCCTTCTCAATTCTGGGGCTCATACCTGACCCATATGTCCTACCCCAGAAGCATGGAGGTGGAAGGAGAGGGATTCAGAGCAGCTGGTGGAATTGTTCGGGCAGGTCCCATGACTCCACCAGCCCCATAAATGAGAGGAGGAGTTCAAGGGACGTCTTCCATTCTCCATTTTGCTGCCACAAAATGTAAAACATCCATCCTCATGACCTGCATGCTGCTGAATGGCTGCCTGCCACCTTCTAAGTGGTTGCTATTAATTCATTTATTATTATTATTATTATTATTATGGCACCGGAGATGTACCTGGCACTGTACAATCAATAGTTACGGACAGGTCCCTACCCCACGGTGCTTACAACAAGGGAGACAAGGGAGGGGGAGACAAGGCAGAGGCAAACATTGGGAGAAACAAGAATACATTTATGAGGTTGAGAAGGTGCAGGCACATGTGCTTCACTTAGTTACAGGGAACTAGATTCTGAGGGAGGGGGAGAGGATGCAGTTTCACCCACGACAAGCTAGGGAAGGCCTGACGGAAGAGGTGGGTTTCCAGGAGGCATTTGAAAGATGGGAAGGAAGGAGCAGAGTGAATGTATGAAGGGAGGGAGTTCCAGGCATGAGGCGTAGCAAGGGAGAAGGGGTGAAAAAGTTTAGAGGAGCAAGGGGGTTGCAAGCAGGCCAGGTTGGAGTGGGTCCAGGGACAAGAAATGGATTTGGGCCTCCCATCCCCTCCCCCTGCATCCTCTCCTCTACCCCCCTCCTTACTCTCCCCAGCATCCTTATTGCAGGAAACTGTCCCCAATTATATTGGCAGGGATGCAGTTTTCAGAAAACAGAAGTACCCCGTAGCACAGACAACTCCAGACAAGAGCCGGCCCCACAACACAAACACCTCCTAGCTCCTCAGAGCCTATGGAACAGCCCCACACAGCCCCACTGGATGCCCCACAATACAGACACCCTCAACAGCACCATAAAAAACACCAGGACATCTCCACAGAGCCCCATGCAACAGTTGCCCTCTAATGTCCCGCCCCAGAGCGATCCCTTCAGTCCAACGAGGGTGCTTTTCTGGAGGCCCCCTGTGTAAACGGGGGGCCACAATGGAGAGGGCGTTCTTGGTGGTCAGGCCAGAGCTTTGGAACTCCCTCCCGGAGGAAGCCCGCCTGGCCCCAGGTTAGTTGGCATTTCGTTGAGCCTGTAAGACCGGGATGTTCACCCAGGCCTTCGGAGGGAAGGATGGGGGCGTGGGGTAGTTGGGGAGTATTTTAAAGACATTTTTATGATATTTTAAAATTGAGGGATGGGGTTATGTATTTTTTAATGGATTTTTAAGGGTATTTTATTTGTGTGTTTTATGTTGTTAGCCGCCCCGAGATGCCATGGGCATGAGGGGGTGGCTAATAAATATTTATAATAAATAAATAATTCCAGAGAACACTTCCATAAAACTGCTCCAGAGACACAAAGGAAATTACATACACACCTTCCTCTTCTTTAAACATAATTTTGGTATCATCAAATAGTAAATACAAAACAGCATT
>QEPC01013609.1:586626-621051 GCA_003113815.1 Sphenodon punctatus
CAGGGACCGTGTCTATTTTATTACTTTGTAAAGTGCCATGTACACTGCTGGCGCTATATAAATGTTTGTTAATAATAATAATAATAATAATGGGGGTTTTGTAGGGTGAGCCACGGCAGCCCTTGGACAACTTGAAACATCGGGGTGCACACGGGGTCTAGTGAAAGAGTCTCCTGGTGGGCCCCCATGGCGCATCGGAGGGGCTGCGTCTGCAATCGCACTGGCCCGGATACCAAAGGGGATCAATCGATGGAATGCACTATCTCGGGATTCTTCTTAGGCGTGGTGGGAATGTCGTGGTCTTGCAGCAAGCCTTCATCTATGAAGTTGCCGGATGCCCCAGAATCCACCATGGCCCAAACCACTACGGAAAGTTTCGCGTTCACCATGATTGTAAGGGGGATGCAGAGGTGGTTTCACGGGGCCGTCACTGTAGCGGGGAGTGAGTTTATGGTTGGGCGATCCCCGCTCCCTCCCGACCTCGGGCATTTCCCTGATCCCTGCGATCCGGGGGCAAGGACGGGCATTCCCGGATGAAGTGGGATGGACTTCCGCAGTAAAAGCACGCCCGGGCTTGGTGCCGCTTCTCCCTTTCTTCTTTAGACAAGGGGCCCTGAGATGCTCCGAGTTGCATCGGTTCCAGCTCAAGGGCCTTTGCGGCCCCCGAAGGAGCTGGGGGGAAGGGTAAGGGGCGAGGGAGAAAACCCCTGCCCTCTTGCTTCCGTTCTCGGCGTCTCTCTACAAGGCGATCCTCGATCTGCAGAGCCAACGTGGCTATTTTCTCCCAGGTCTCGGGAAGAGCGGTAACGGGCAATTGATCCTTTAGATCATCGCCTAACCCCCTATGAAACATGACTCGCAAAACCTCCTGGGGCCATTGGAGTTTCAAGGCCAATTGGCGAAACTGAATGATGTACTCCAACAAGCCCCCATGGCCCTGCTTTAAGGCCAAAATGGCCGTCTCCGCATCCCGTACCCTATGGGGATGATCAAAGAGGGAAGTAAATTCCCTGACAAATTCAGCATAATTGGATAGCAAGGGACTATTCCCTTGCAGCAAGGTCATGGCCCAGTCTAATGCTGTCCCCCCTAAGTTTCCTAGGATATAGGCTACCTTTAAGGGGTCCGTGGAGTAGGTCTGGGGCTGCATAGTAAAGGTCAGCCGGCACAAGGCCATAAACCCCTGGAAGGCCCTCCGGTCTCCCAGGAATTTATCAATCTGGGGCCCGCGGGGCTCCCGCCGGAGATGACCCAGGGGTCGGTCTGGGGCCGGAGCCGGCACGGCTACCGCAGCTTGGGGAGGGGCGGCCTGCAGTTGGGTCACAGCCACGGTAAGGGGCTGTTGGTTATCTTGCAATGCCCTGACCTCCATTGCCACGGACTGTACGGCTCGTACGAGATCCGTAATCTCCTTAGCTATGTCCATGGTCAGAAGGGGGGGGAAAGGGGGGATAAAGGCTGGTGATTCTGTCACAGGGGAGGGGGCACAATCCTTACCGCCACCCTCCACTGCCGGGGGCCACCCTACCCACTCCCCTGGGGACCCCACGCACGGGCTCAAACTCTCAGCCTGGAGGGAGCTCTCTGGGAATAAATGCCCGTCAGGATAGTGTGTGGACTTTACGGACCTCACAGTGTCCAAGTCCCTATCATCATAGGGCGCCAGGTGAGTATACGAGTCGGAGCCCCAATCAAGCGGTCTCTCCAAGCACAACCCACACTCGGAGACGGGGGGAAGGGACCACTGTGGGGGGATCGTGCCTGGGGAGACAGGGAAGGGACCCCTGGAACACAAGATGGCACATGGGGGAAGCTCACGTCACTAGGGGGAGGGACCCCCAGGAAGGTAAGGGGGAGGGGGAAAGGGAGTCACTATCCACACCGACACACACTCTCTCACTCACCACGCTTTCGTTCAGGTCGGAATGGGAGGACAGGGAACCACTCAAGCACTCTCTAACGTAGGCGTCTGGAACAAGAAGGGGACTCAAAAAACATCAATAAGCTTCACTTAGCTTCACACAAGGGCCGGTCTCTGCTCAATCACCAGCGCCGAGTGCTTCTCGGCGCTGGCTTTTGTATCCAAGGCCCCGCCCCCTGCGCGCTCCTGCAACCACACGGAGTGGCGCAACAGGGGCGGGGCCTCCTTCCGCGTCCCGCCGGGATCCCCCTGGGCTTGTTCCGCCCCCTGCTGCCCCAGAGCAGCATCCTCCATGGAGGGCTGTGCATCCTCCTGTGATGTAGCTGATGCAGGGGGCGGAGTCCTCGCTGTCTCTTGCTCCGCCGCTATCGGGTCCGGGGCTGCTTCGGACCTCCCTAGTCGTCTCCCATGCCGCCGGCTCTGCTGTTTCCCGTGGCGGGGCTTGAAAGCAGCAGACATCAGCAGCAGCCTGAGCCCATCACCACGCCCCAAACTGCACAGGTCTGATTTTGGCAGTCAGGTTTCAGAGTCTCCCAGTAGTGGCACTAGAGGTGTGGTTCGGCGGTGCCTCCTGCCAGCATCCTCCACTGCCACGCAGGGCACTGGAAGACTTGCAGTCCAGGAGGCTGTGGCTGTCTTTGCTGTGGCTGCAGGAGCAGGTTCAGGTGTTTTGGGGTTGGATGTTCCTCCAGGGCCACCAATGTTCCCGACCCCCATTATTGATTTGATCCCCAGCAGTCCAGGGCTGGTGGATCCCACCCTGGCTGCTAGAGGCAGGGCCTGATCCCCAGGCAATGGCAGCAGGGAGAGCAGCAGCAGCAGCAGCAGCAGCAGCAGCAGCTATACGGGGCACAGGGAGAGTGCAGCAGCATGGTGGGCAGTCAATGAGCCTCAGGGTCCCAGTATTCCCCTTCACGGGACATCACTCTGATTGGGGACAGCAAGGCAGACACTAGTTCTGTGGAGGAGATGTCTGGTGCTGAGGTGATGACTGTCCCTCCGAAAGCTGTGTCACCACCATGTTCTGCCCCTCCCAGAAGCGCTATCAGTGGTGTGTCACCCGGTGATGGCCAGAAGTCAGGAGGGGGCTAAAAATCCTGTCTGGGCACATTTTAATTTAGTGTGGGTGGATGATCCCAAGGAGGTGCAGTCCATTTTGTGCCCAGAAGGTGGTGAAGTGCGGGCAGGTGAGCGGGCAGGTGCTCACCAACCTTGTCACAACTGCCATGGCGAGGCACCTGAAGGGATGCCACAGCACTGTGCCGCTAAGTGGGAAGGCAGGGGCAGTGGATGCCAGTGGGTTCTCAACTGCAGCAGCCAGTCATCTGCCTCAATCAGCGGGCAAGCATCCTGCTCTGACAGCTGATTCTAGCAGCAGGAGTGGTATCACTGCTAGGGGGGAGCAGCAGCAGTAGGACCAGCAGCATCAGTGCACCATGGAGGAGCTGGGGTGGGGGCAGCTGCCAAGTCCATTGGCAGCTGCAGGACTTGGAGGGCGGTGTGGCTTTCAACTGAAAGCCACACGCATATTGAGGGAAATGAGAGCGCTGGATCGGGAGCCCTTCTCGGTGGTCGGGGACATGGGGTTTAGGAGCCTGATTGGCTTCCTGGCCCCCCAGAGTAAGCTGTCCTCGTGCACCACCCTGAGTCGGCAGGTGGTGCCAGCCCTGTACCGGGCTTTAAAGGAGCGGGTGGGGAAGCAGCTGGCAAGGGCTGGGGGTGCCACTGTCCACTACACCACAGACCTGTGGTCAAGCAGGAACATGCAGCATGCCTACCTGGCAGTGACGGCGCACTGGTAGCAGGACCCAGAGGCAGCATTTGGCAGTGGCAGGAGGGGTCCCGAAGCAGGGTATAGGTAGGCCCTACTTCAGGTGGAAGTCATGGATGGCCCCCACACTTCTTGGAACATCGAGTCATCCCTGATTGCCATGGTGAGGGAGTGGTTCATGCCAGGCGCACCCTTCACCAAGGGGTGCGTAGTGACAGACAATGCGGCCAACATATTCAGGGCAGTCTGTGAGGGGGCTTCACCAGCATCCCTTGCACTGCACACACCTGTCACCTGGTGGTCAGGGATGCACTGGGCTTGGGGGAGAATGAGATTGGTGCAGGCACCCTTAGCTCCCTGATCGAGTGGGGGACGAAGCTGGCCGGTTTCTTTAACTGGAGTGTGAAGGGCAGCAGCCTCTGAGCGATGCAGACCGAGCAAGGCTCCCCAGTGCATCAGCTGGTGCAGGATGTGTCCACACGGTGGAATTCGACCTTCCTGATGCTCAAGTGGCTTCTTGAGCAGAAAGCCTCCTTCCATCAGGTTCAATGGGTGAGGGACAGCGGGACACCTCCATGGTACGATGGGTCAGAATGGGAGATCCTGGCTCACACCGTCTTCATGCTCAGACCATTTCTGGCCGCGACAGAGACTATCAGCTCCCCCATGGCCACCATCAGCCAGGTGACCCCTCTGGTCCAGAGTCTCCTGAGGAGGCTGGAGGAGATTCTCCAGGGGTGGGAGTGACCCGCAGGGCAGGAAGCTGATGGATGAGGCGGTTACCCTGGTGCGACAGCTGAAGGTAGGGTTCAATGAGTTCCTGCAACAGGAGGAATATGCTTTGGCAACCATGCTAGACCCCAGGTCAGCATGGCACGTCAGACAGCGATCTATGGCCACTGGAAGGGTGACCTGGTGGAGAGGGTCTTTCAGGCAGAGAGGGCTCTTGAGAGTGCACGGCAGCAGCAGCAGGATGCCACTGGGGATGGTGGGAGTGGGAGCAGCCACCCCTTTCAGCCGACGGGGTCTATTCCTTCCCCCAGCCTTAGCAGTAGCAGCACCAGCAGTAGGCTGAGCAGCAGCAGCACCCCTATTGCCAGCAGCAGCTGCCCGTATGTGCAGGGCACTCTGGCGAGCATGGGCTCGTGCACAGCAGGGCAGGCAGCGTGGCTGATACCAGTGGTGGAGGTGGTACCCAGGCAGAGTTACGTGAGGGAGCATGACAGCAACTCAGAAGCAGTGGAGACCTAGCTGGAGGAGGAGTTGTGCATCGAACCCAGCAGCAATCCCTTGGTCTACTGGGCCCTGTCCAAAGTGGCCGACCCTGTCCAAAGTGGCCAAGGGTCTGTTCTCCTGCCCACCAACAAGTGTCCCCAGGGAGCAGGTGTTCTCAATGGTGGGGAACATTTGCTCACTGCACCTCCTGAGACTGGGGGTCAAGTTGGTGGAGCAGTTGCTTTTTATAAAGGTGAACCTTCCGCTGCTGGGATTCCCTGAGCTTCCCCGGGACATCGATTATTGGTGCAGTGGCACATGCTGTCCCATGCCAGGGGAAGTCTTGGGACGGGGCTCCTCCTCAATCTTGGCTGCTGTGCTGAGGTGCTTTCTCTTCCTCCCAATGCCTGGCACCCGCCTTGTTTCTCTCTCTCTCTGACTAGATCGCCTTGGCTGGCCTATCTGACTGGCCTCATGATTCAGGGTGGCTTTGGGAAGCTGTAAGCCTGCGAGTCGGCCTCTAACTAGACGATCTCACTCCGCCTATCTGACTGACTCTCTCTCTCACGCTGCACAGTCTTCATCAGCCTATCTGAGTGCCCTGCCAAGGTCCCAGCCTGCCTTCTCTACTGTCTCTCATGTCACGCTGCCTTTCTGCCCACCCGCCCAGGTTGCCAAGATCAAAGCTTGCCAGCCTTCCGATGCTCATGCCACACTGCCTGTCTGCCCGCCCACCCAGGTGGCCAAGGTCAAAGCCTGCCTTAGTCTGCCTTCCCATGCCCATGATCATGTCACACTGCCTGTCTTCCTGCCCACCAACCCACGTGGCCAATATCAAAGTCTGCCTCAGGCTGCCTTCCCATGCTCATGCCATGCTGTCTGTATGACTGCCCTGTGAGCAAAGGTGAAGCCCTGTCCCAGCCTGCCTGACTCTCATGCCAAGGTGTCTGTCTGCCTCCCCTGGCAACCCTTGGTGATGTGCCCCACTGGCCTGGTAATCCCGCTGCTGCTGTCTGCTGGTCCATGGGTGCTCTACTCTGGCCAATCCAAATGTGCCCACGCAATCGTGATGCTGCCATCTGCTGCTGTATGGGAGAACTTCCCTGCCAAATCTTGCCATCCTGGCTCCATGGGTGCTGCGTACAGGCAAATCCTGCTCCTGCTGCCTCTGCTGTTCCATGGGTTCTGTGCTCGATCAATCCAAAGTCTGCTGCTGCTCCCAATGCTGCCTCTGCTGTCTGAGCCATGGGTTCTGTGCTGGATGGGCCTCTGCTGCCGCTCCACTGATGCCAGACACCCTGCACCACCCAGCTGAGTATGGATGCCAGCCAGTTCAGCCCCAGAACCCACTATCAGGGTTCTGGGTCCATCATTCCACTCACGGGGAGCTGTCATTCCACTTGTCTGCAATTGTCCCACACAGAGGCCATCCATCCTGCAATGCCTGGCTGAGTAGGGGTGCCAGCCACGGAGCCCTAGCTGGACCTCTGACGCTGCTCCACCAATGCTAGCCAGCCTGAAATTCCCATTCGAACAGGGGTGCCAGCCACCGAGCCCTGGCGGGGCCTCTGCCACTGCTCCACTGATGCCAGCCAGCCTGCAATGCCCAGCCAAGTAGGGGTGCCGGACATTCCAGCCCCAGGAACCACCATCAGGGTTCTGAGACCATCATTCCGCTAACAGGGAGCCGTCATTCCACNCTCTGCCACTGCTCCACTGATGCCAGCCAGCCTGCAATGCCCAGCCAAGTAGGGGTGCCAGTCACTCCAGCCACAGGACCCACCATCAGGGTTTTGGGGCCGTCATTCGACTCACGGGGAGTCATCATTCCACTTATCTGCAAGTGTCCCACACAGAAGCCAGTCAGCCTGAAACACCCGGCCAAGTAGGGCTGCCACCCACCGATTCCTGGCCGGGACTTTGCCGCTGCTCCATGGATGCCAGCCAGCCCTCAATGCCCGGCCGAGTAGGGGTGCCAGGCACTCCAGACCCATGACCCACCATCAGGGTTTTGGGGCCGTTATTCCGCTCATGGGGAGTCATCATTCCACTTGTCTGCAAGTGTTCCACACAGAGGCCAGCCAGTCTGCAATGCCTGGCCAAGTAGGGGTGCCAGTCACCGAGCCCTGGCCTGGCCTCTGCCGCTGCTCTACTGATGCCAGCCAGCCTACGATGCCCAGCTGAGCAGGGGTTCCAGCCTATTGTAGAGTTAGCTTTCTGTTGAATAACACACAGCAGAACTTTCTTCAAAACAGAACTTTACTATGAGCTGTCAGGAAACGGCGATCGTGGGGCCAGAGGAGGGGGAGGCCATGGGATCGGGGATGCATAGGGAGAAAAGCAACTGGGCCGCGGTGTTCCCTGCCAGCCCGGGAGGCGCCGCCCGCCCGCAGCCAGAGGGCGGGGCCAGTAATAGCGTTGCGATGCTCGGAGCGCCTGCAGCGCGAGTCGCAACAGGCGGAGACGGCAGGGCCAGGGCAGACACAGCCAGCCCAGGGAGCACCGCCGACAAACAACCCAGCTGGGGAACAAGGGTCGGGGCCAGGAATAGCGCCGCGACGCTCCGAGCATCTGCGCCACAGGGCAGGGCCAACTGCAATAATATTTAAGGAAGGACAGGTTCCTCAGGGCGGTGCTGGTGAACAGCATAGTTGCGAGACTGGCCCCCAGCGTTGGAGTAGCAAAGGAGGAGATACGAAGAAGGAGAGTGAGCGCAATTGGTGGTGTGTGCGTGGAGTGGCGTGAGTGAGTACGAGTGTGTACCCCAGACCCATCATGGTGGGCCCTGGGGCTAAGGTGGAAGCTTCTAGGTTTTGGCCACAGTCCTCCCTGCCTGTAACCTAGCACAAGGACCCTGATGGAAGGTTCTGGGGCTGGAGTGGATGTTTCATGGTGCGGTGGAACGACAGCACAGTGTGCAAGGAACCACGGCCCCAGATCCATCATGGTGGGTCCTGGGGCTGGAGTGGCAGTTTCTCAGTTTTGGCCACAGCCCTCCCTGCCTGTAACTTGGCCCCAGGACCCTGATGGCGGGTCCTGGGGATGGAGTGGCTGTTTCTCGATGAGGTGGAAAGGCATCATAGTGTGAGAGGAATGACAGCCCCAGACCCATCACCGTGGGTCCCGGAGCTAAGGTGGCAGCTTCTAGGTTTTGGCCACAGCCCTCCCTGCCTGTAACTTGGCCCCAGAACCTTGGTGATCAGTCCTGGGGCTGGAGTGGCTGTTTCATGGTGTGGTAGAATGACAGCACAGTGTGAGAGGAATGATGGCCCCAGACCCATTATGGTCAGTCCTGGGGCTAAGGTGGCAGCTTCTAGGTTTTGGCCACAGCCCTCCCTGCCTGTAACCTGGCCCTAGGACCTGATGGTGGGTCCTGGGGCTGGAGTGGCTGTTTCTCGATGTGATGGCATGACAGCACTCTGTGTGAGGAATGACAGGTCGAAGAACCTGTGGCACAGACAGCATGGGCAGCATTGGCAGCAGCAGCAGCAGACATTGGGTTGTCCGGGCACAGAACCCATGGAACAGCAGAGACAGAAGCAGCAGGATTTGCCATACACAGCCCCCCTGGATGGTTGGATTTGCAAGGGAATAGCTCCCAATAAAGCAGCAGATGGCAGCAGTAGAATTGTGTTGGCACATTTGGATTGGCCAGGGCAGACCACCCCTGAACCAGCAGACAGCAGTGGTGGGATTAACACACAAGTGGTGCACATCACCCAGGGTTGCCAGGGTAGGCAGAGACAGGCACTGTGTCATGAGAGGCAGGTATACTGAGGCGGGGTTCAAGCTTTGCAAGCTGGGCGGGTGGGCAGGAAGGTAGCATGGCATGAGCAGAAGTCGGGCAGATCAAGGGAGGCAGGGTTCAAGCTTTGAAACCTGGGCAGTCGGGCAGGCAGCATGGTATGAGAGGCAGTAGGGAAGGCAGGCATGGGTAGGCTTTGAGCTAGGAAACCTGGGTGAGCAGACAGGCACCTTTGCATGGGATGCAGGAAGGTGGACAGAGGCATATTACTTTGAGCTTTGTGGCAAGCTTGGTGGGCAGACAGGTAGCGTGGCATGAGAGGCAGTAGGGCAGGCAGACTGGGCCATGGGCAGCAGGGCACTCTGATAGGATTGCAAAGACTGTGCAGTGTGATAGAGTGAGAGCCAGTCAGCGTCACATAGGCGGGCCGAGATCATGTAGTTAGCCATTGGCTGGCTGGAAAGCTTATAGCTTGTTTCCCAATGCCACCCTGAGTCCTGAGGTCAGTCAGATAAGGCGGTCGAGGCCATTTAGTATTAGAGAGCACGAGGCACAGAGAGAGAGAGAGGGGGGGGGGCAGGGCCGGTGTCAGGCATTAGGAAGGAGGGACAGCATCTCAGCAGCAAACAAGATGGAGCAGTAGCCCTAGCCCAGATTGAGGAGGAGCCCTGTCCCAATACTGCCCCTGGCATGGCATGGTGTGTGCCACTGCACCATCACTCCTTGTCCAGGGGCAGCTCAGGAAATCCCAGCAGCAGAAGGTTCACCTTCAGAAAGAGCAACTGCTCCACCAACTTGGACCCCAGTCTCAGGCGGTGTGGGGCGCATATGTCCCCCATGATGGAGAACACCCTCTCACTGGAGACACTGATTGGTGAGCAGGACAGGAAACCCTTGGCCACTTTGGACAGGGCTGGCTACATGTTGGCCTTGCCGGCCCAGTAGGCCAAGGGATTGCTGCTGGAATCTATGCATGGCTTCTCCTCCAGATAGGTCTCCACTGCTGCTGAGGCACCATCATGCTCCCTATGGTAGCTCTGGGTGAGCACCACCTGCCCCACTGCCCTCAGTCATGCTGCTTGCCCTTTTGTGCTGGGCCCTATGCTCCCCAGAGTGGACTGCACAGATGAGGAGCTTCTGGCAGTAGGCGTCCTGCTGCTGCTGCTGGTGCTGCTGCTACCCCTAGGGCTGGGGGCAGGGATAGACCCAGATGTCTGGAAGCGGTCACTGCTCCCACTCCCACCATTCCTAGGGGCATCCTGTTGCATGGCCTGCTCTGCCTGCCTGACCTTCTGGACCAGTGTAACCTTCCAGAGGCCATAGACTGCAGTCTTGCGTGGCATGCTGCCCTTGATCCTGGGGTCTAGCATGGTTGCCAGGACGTATTCCTCCCGGCGCAGGAGCTCGTCGAAGCGCACACTCAGCCCCGCCTTCAACTTCCGAGCAAGGTCAATCACCTCATCGGACATTCTCCTGCCCTGAGGGCCATGATCCCGCCCCCGACGTCACCAGAATCTCATCCAGGCTGCTGCGGAGACTATGCACCAGCGGGGTCACCTGTCTGAAGGTGATGGTGGAGCTGCTCAATGTATTCATGATGCCCAGGAATGGTCTCAGGACAAAGACAGTTTGGGATATAATCTCCCATTCCTCCCTGTTGTACCCTGGAGGTGCCTCGATCTCTGTCTCCAGTTCCACCTGATGCAGAGCGGCTTTCTGTTCAAGAAGCCACTCAAGCATCAGGAAGGTGGAATTCCACCTGGTGGAGACATCCTGGATCAGGGTGTGCACCAGGGACCCTTGCTCGGCCTGCTTCTCGCGGAGGAGCTCGTTGCCCTGCACGCTGTGGTTGAAGAAGCCCACCAGCTTCCTCCCTCACTCGACCAGGGAGCTAAGGGTGTCTGGCCCAAACCTCTTCTCCCCCAAGCCCAGAGCATCCTTCACCACGAGATGGAGGGTGTGTGTGGCGCAAGGGATGCTCATAAAGCCCTGGTCATGGACTGCCTTTAGGATATTGGCCACGTTGTCCATGACCACACACCCCTTGGTGAAGGCTGCGCCTGCCATGACCCACTCCCTCACCACGGTGGCCAGGGCTGCCTCGAGGTTTCTTGTGGTGTGGGAGCTGTCCATAACTTGGGCCTGAAGCAGGACCCACCACCTATACCCTGCTTCAGGTCCCCTCCTGCCACTGCCAAGCACTGTCTCTGTGTCCTGCCACCAGTATGCGGTCACTGCCAGGTAGGCGTGCTGGGCGTTTCTGGCGGACCACAGGTCCGTGGTGAACTGGACCGTTGCCCACCCCAGCCCCTGCAAGCTGCTCCCTCACCCGCTCCTTCAAAGCCCTATAGAGCTGTGGCACCACAGTCCGACTCAGGGTGGAGCAGGAAGGCAGATTAAAGTTGGGGGCCAGGAACCTAATCAGCTGCTGGAAGCCCTTGTCCTCCACAATGGAGAAGGGCTGGCCATCCAGGGCAATCATCTCGGCAACCAGGCGCTTGCCTTTTTCCTGGAAGCCTGTGCCACGGCGCCCTGCCGATGGCCTCGACACATCGCCCCACCCCATCTCCTCCATGGTGGACTGGCGGTGCTGCTGGGGAGGCTCCTGCAGTTTTTCTGCCCCCATAATGCTCCTGCTGCTGGTAGAGGCAGCAGCAGTAGCTGCAGAACGCTGGCCCGCTGAATGGGCCGGGCGACTGGCCGCTGGAGTCGGGAACCCGCTGGCATCCACTTCGCCTGCCTTCCCGCTCAGCAACACAGCACTGTGGCATGCCTTCAGGTGCCTGGCCATTGCAGTTGTGCCAAGGTTGGCAAGCGCCCGCCCACGCTTCACCACCTTTTGGCACAGCGTGCACTGCACCTCTCTGGGATCATCTGCCCTCACCTGCTTAAAATGCTCCCAGACAGTGGATGTTTTTCCCCCTCCTGCTGCCTTCTTGCCCGCCCCGGCAGACGTGCTGCTGCCAGTGCTGCTGGGAGAGGGAGAACTTTGTGGCACTGGTGGTGATGCAGCTCTGGGAGGAGGAGGGTCAGACATTGCCTCATGGACATAGATATCCTCTGCGGCACTAGTGTCACTGACTGCTGCCTCTTCCTCACTGTCCCCAGCGATCATGGCGATGTCCCCAGAAGGGGAGTACTGGGACCCGGAGGGTAGACTGCCCGTGCCCGCCATGCTGCTGGCACTCTCCCTGTGCCCCCCTCTGTGGCTGCTAGTGCTGCTGCAGCTGCCGCTGCTGCCACTCCTCCTCTCCCAGTCCCTAGTACTGGCATTGCCCGGGGATCGGGCCCTGCCTCTAGCAGCCGGGGTGGGATCCACCAGCTCTGGGCTACTGGGGATTTCCTCGACTGTGGGGGACATTGGTGGCCCTGGAGGAACATCGGTAGAAGAAGCAGCCCCAGCTCCTGCTCCATCACCACGCACAGCAGACACAGATGCAGCAGCCTGAGCCTCAAGTCCTGCAGGCCTTCCAGTGCCCTGAGTGTCAGTGGAGGGCACTGCCAGGAGACGTTGCAGAGCACCCTGGGCCCCTAAAGCAGGCCTCCTGATTTTGGGAGGGGGTGAGGCGCTCTGCCTCTGGCTACTGCTGCTGCCTGCTGCCGCTCCTCGTGCACGGCCTCTGGGACGTGCCCCATTGCCTCCCCTACGGGCAGCAGATCGGCCTCTCCTTCCCTTCTCCATTTCTCCCGAAAAAAACAATGTTTTTTAATATATAATTTTTTAAAAAAATTTTATTGAATTTTTTTATCAAATATTTATATCTCTATATCTACACTAATAACTAACTAACTACCTAACTAATAAATGTATTCTAAATGCTATGAATAACTCCAACAAACCCTAAAGCTGAATCACAGAAAACAGTAAACTCTATCAGTAAACCTTAAACTAAACTACTCAAACAAAAATGTATCGACCTAATCCTATCTATCTACCTATGAATATATGGGATGGGGGTTGGGGGGCAATCACAAACAAGACAAGGAGGGGTACAAAACTGAAATGAAACCTAAATCAATCTATAAATTAATAATATACTACTACTCTAATGAATCAAAAAAACAGGGGAAGGGAATGGGGAGGGAATATTCAATGGAGGGGGGAGGGAAGGAGGAAGATTGAAGATTGAACACAGGGAGGGATAAAAACAAAAAATAACAACTAAATCTATCTAAGCTAAGCTAAATAAATGAGAATATGGAGGTAGATGGGTTGGATGGGTGAAATGGGAGGAGGATGGCAATGGATTGGGGAGCTGGAAAATGCTGGGTGAGGGAGCCTTCTGAAATGCCTGCTGTTCAGTAACAATGACTAGCTCAGAAGGTGTTGGGAAGGGGGGAGGCAGACAGTTTTGTTTCTTGCTGTGCCCACCTCACCGCAAGTCCTATTGGCTCCGTGCAGCCTAGCCCGTGGCCAATCGCAGAGTGCCAAGCCAGGGATGGTGATTCGGCAGGCTGGATGCTATTCCAAGCCAGTCTCTACCCTCTACCCCTGGTGCCTGGAAGTCTGCTCCTAGCTGAGTCAGATGACTTCCCCCTCCCGGCTACGTTTGGCCTTTCAGTGACCTGACAGTAGACCACGTTTTAGCCACCCGAACACAACTGAACATGATCTGAACTGACCGAAGTGTTCAGCCGTTTCGACGTTCGGAATTTGGTTCGGTATGTTCATGTTCTGGTTTGGGTTCGGTCATCCGAACAGGCCTAGTTCGGGCCGAACCCCAAACTTCCAAACCGCGTTTTCCCATCCCTACTGCGGGCTGCGTTAGACCCCTGGGCCTGAGGTTCATTTCCTCACCCTTGCTTTCATGGGGGGTGCTGTGGCCATGTGGGGGTCATCTGATCTATGTTTGTATTTCTGTGTTGGGAGTGTAATAGGGATATGCGCAAAAGACAAAAGGTCCAGATCATGGAGTTGTGCCATGGCTCTGGCTCTATCCTTGTGCGCATGCTTGCCCTCATGTGTTTCAAATAAGTTGTTGCCTTTTAACCATACCTGTGTCACTTAAATGTTTTCTGGTTCACATTGAACTGACAGGTTAAGAATAACTTATATGACAATTCTCTGTAATTGTCAAAGGAAAGTGGTTGGGGCCACCTGGACCCTGCAATTGCTAAGGCCAGTCCTGCATAATATCATTTGGATATTTAGAGAGCTATCAAAAAATTAAAATAATATCTGCAAAAAGTGATTGCTTTTATACAGAGAGATAGATAAAGGATGAAAATAGACATGCACCTTAACTTTGCTTTATTTCTTACGCATGTTGCAGAGCTACATAGGGTGTCAATGCAGAGTTATGTGCATGTCTGTTTTCGCCCATAGATATATCTTTCCCCCACTTCATTCCCTGATTGTTCTCCCTCCTGCCTATCTTCTCTTCTCCTTCTCCCCAGATTACCTTGATGGGGTCACCCCTCCACTAGCCCCCTTGGCCCCATCTCTTCTTGCCTCCTATCAGCATTTGCCTTCTCTGCTACATATCATCAGTCTCTCCCTCGCTACTGGGTTATTTCCATTGGCATTCAAATACTCCACTGTCTCCCCTATCCTTAAGAAGACTATTCTTGATCCCTCCAACCCTTCCAGATATTGCCCCATTTCACTCCTACCCTTCGCTTCCAAGGTCCTGGACTGGGCTGTCTATACACGCTGTCTGGATTTCCTCTCTACAAATTCCTCCCTTGACTCCCTCTAATCAGTCTTCCACCCTCTCCACTTGACAGACTGCCCTTGCCAAAATCGCCAGTGATTTGATCTAAGGGCCTCTACTCTGTTCTTCTACTCCTTGAGCTCTCTGTTGCCTTTGACACTGTTGAACATGGCCTTCTCCTGGATTGGCTATGCTACCTTGGTTTCCAGAACTCTGTTCTCAGCTGGTTCTCGTTGTATCTTTTCAACCGCTTCTTCAACGTTTCTCTTGCTGGTACCTCCTCTACATCATAAGAACATAAGAAGTGCCATACTGGGTCAGACCAAAGGTCTATCGAGCCCAGCACCTGTCTCCAACAGTGGCCAATCTTGGTTGCTTGAAGTACCGAACAGATCACTGTACGGCAATCCATTCCTTGCTGTTCACTCCTAGCTCTTGACAGTAAGATGTTACATTCCCCAAAACTACCTGGCTAATAGTTGCTAATGGACCTATCCTCCAGAAACTTGTTCAATCCTTCCTTAAACCCAGTTATACTACTGGCCTTGACCACATCTTCTGGCAACAAATTCCACAACTTAATTGTGCATTGAGTAAAAAAAAAAATACTTTCTTTTATTTGTTTTAAATCTGCTATCTGTTAGTTTCATGATGAGTCCCCTAGTCCTAGTACTATTTGAGAGGGTAAATAACTGTTCCCTATTAACGTTTTCCTCAACACTCAAGATTTTATAAACTTCTACCATATCCCCTCTCAATCATCTGTTCTCTAAGCTGAAGAGCCCCAACCTATGCAGACTCTCTTCACAGGGGAGCCATTCCATACCCCTTATCATTTTTGTTTCCCTACTTTGTATCTTTTCTATTTCTTCTATACCTTTTTTGAGATGGGGTGCCCAGAAATGCACACAATATTCAAGGTGTGGTCGTACCATAGATTTATGTATTGTCCACAATAACTCCAAGGTCCTTTTCATTAGTGGTAAGTCCTAATTTAGAACCCAGCATTGTGTACATAAAGTTTGGATTATTTTTCCCTGTGTGCATCACTTTGTACTTGCCCACATTCAATTTCATCTTTAATGTGATGTGATGTAATGAGAACCAGCTGAGAACAGAACAGAACAGAACAGAACCAGACCAGAACAGAACCAGTCACCCAGTCTCACAACATTCAGGGTCAGGATCATGTTCAGCTGGTTGGGGAAGCAAGCGGGAGGATGCAAGTGGCCCGGAGGGGATGTGGTGCAGATGGTGACCAGAGGGTCTGAAGGATCTGTATCTGTGCAAACTGTTGCTGCTAGAGGAATATTATCTCTTCCATGACTTCCACTCGCCCGAGGAGGCTGACTTCGAGAACAAATCCATGGTGCTGCTCGTGGGGCAGTACAGCACAGGCAAGATGACCTTCATCCAGTATCTTCTTGAGCAGGACTTTCCAGACATGAGGATTGGTCCAGAGCCTACCACTGATTCATTCATTACTGTGATGTATGGAGACACGGAAGGGTGTACTTCTGGGAATGCTTTGGTTGTGGACCCCAAGAAGCCATTCCGCAAACTCAGCAACTTTGGAAATGCTTTTCTGAACACGTTGGGGAGAGGAAGACCCAGAGAGTTGTAAAGCAGTCAGCGTGACTTCAGTATCTGAGAAGATTTGGAACCATGTGAGTACCATGAATAAAATGGGATTAATATTACTAGTAAGCAAATTGAATCGGTTAAGAACAAATCATGCTGGATGAATTATGGTTGCTTGACATGAAGCATCAAAGATAGGAAGCAGGATTAGTAGACAAGTGGAATACAGCAGACATAGTATATCTCAACTTCAGAAAGACTTTTGACAAAGTTCAAAGTTACATTCTCATAAGAAAGCTGGTGAAATGTAGTCTGAAAGGAACTACCATTATGTGGGTTCACAATTCACTGAAAAAGCCATATTCATAAAGTAAAAATGAATCTGTATCAAGCTGAGAAGAATGTTGGGTGGAGTCTTGCAGGGTTCCTCCTTTCCATCTGCTGTCGCTGCTCTGCTGCCGGGGGGATGGGCTGCCTGCTTTGGTTCCTGTATGGAAGGAAAAAACAACAAACTGTGAGCTGGAAGGGAGGGAGAGCAAAGGACATTGGCACACCTGGGTGCCATGGCGGAACCCCCGCCCCACCCCACCCCACTCAACGCCCGACCCGGAAGGGCTACAAGAACAAGTCTAGCACAGCTGAGACACAGGCGCGGGCTGCGGGCTGAAGGATCATGGCCAAAGGGCATGGCCCTTAGGGGCCCTTCGGAGACTATAGGGGACTAGGGGGAGATACTGTATAAAAATTGTTGAAGGGAAATGAGAGAGAGGTGGGAGGAATTTAAGGGGGATAAGGGGGGTGTATGCTACTGTGTAAGACTGTTGGGGTACGGGTCTGTAGTTGGGGTTGTTGGGGGGAGTGGAAGGGGGGAGGGCTCTCTTCGGCTTGACCCTTGGTGGCAGCAGGGGGGGCTTGAGGGGAGGACTACCTGGTGGCAGCAGGTGGGGGCCCCTGACCCAACCCTATTGGTAGGTTGGGCTGGGAAATTGCCACTGTGATGGTCCTGGTGGCAGCAGGGCTAGTCAGTGGTGGGAATTGGGGGCGGGGGGAGGTTTTTTGGAAGGGATAATTCATTTTATACAGTGGGACAAGAACAGTTGGGTTGGGACAGGTGTTTTGTAGTGTGTGATGTAGCTATAAGAAGTTCCCCTGCGTGGGAAACTGTAATTTTGTTATTTTGATATTATAATATTAATTATTGTTGCCCCTGTGAGGGTTTTTGTGTATTTACATTGTGAGCCGCCTTGAGTCGGCTGTAATGCCAGGAAAGTGCAGGATATAAATTAAATTGTGATGAGATGATGATTCCCATGCAATTCTTCTCAGTCCACTCATTTTAATTACCTTGAATTACTTGGTGCCATCTGCAATTTGATCACCTCACTCCTTATTCCCCTTTCCAGATCATTAATGGATACGTTAAACAGCACCAGCACAGATCCCTAGAGTACTCCACTATTTACTTCTTTCCATTGTGAAAATTGACCATTTAGTCCTACTCTTTGTTTTGTGTCCTTTAACCAGTTACCGATCCACAATAGGACACTGCCTCCTATCCCATGACTTTGGAATTTCCTCAAGTATCTCTCATGAGGCACCTTATCAAACCCTTTCTGAAAATCCAGATACACTATATCAACTGGTTCACTGTTACCCAAATGCTTGTTCACCCCCTCAAAAAATTCCAAATAGAGTAGTAAGACATGACTTCCCTTTGTTGAATCCATGTTGATTCTTCCCCATTATTTATTTATTTATTTATTTTCAAATACTTCTATACCACCCTATTCGCTATGCGATGTACAACCAACATAAATAAGGGCGATGTACAACCAACATAAAGAAACAAAATACAAGAATAAAAACTTTAAAACATTAAATCTCAAATCAAACCAGCTTAATTTCTCCCTCCTACATTCCCCTCACCAAATACCTGGTGAAATAGTCAGGTCTTGCATTGACTACGAAATATGGAGAGGTCTCGGGAGAGTTGCAGCTCTTCCAGGAGGGAGTTTCAGAGTCATGGTGCAGCCATCAAGAAGACCCTTTCAAATGTGGTGCCCCAGGAAACCTGGGGGATCTTCAACAGGGCACCCCCAGAAGACCATAGGGGCCAATCGAGCACACCGGGGGTAAGGTGTTCCTGCAGATAGCCCAAGTCATGTAGGGCTTTAAAGGTTAAAACCGAAACCTTGAAGCGAACCTGGAAGACTATAGGCAGTCAGTGCAGAGAACGGAGCACCAGTGTAATGTGCTCATTGTGGCCCATCCTTGTCAGGAGGCGGGCCACCGCATTCTTCACCAGCTGAAGTCTCAAGATTGTTATCAGGGGTAGCCCCATGTAGACCACATTGCAGTAGTCATGCCATGAGGTGATAAATGCATGGATGATGGTGACAAGGTCGGGGCCTGAGATATATGACTGAAGACAACGGACCAGATGTAACTTACTAAAAGCACTCCTTGCTACAGCCACCACCTGGACATCCAGGTGGAGCTGCAAGTCGAGGAGGACCCCCAGACTCCAAACTTGAGGGACCAGAGTTAGATGCACCCCATCAATGATGGGAGCCTCCACACACGCACCCTTACCCACCAACATAAACGATGGTTGATGGTTGATTAATATCAAAGATGTTTGATGTTTTATTGACTACTGACATTGCAGTAAACAACAACAGTGACAAATTGGGGTGCCCACTAGACTTAAGCCCTACACCTCTGGAGATGGGGCATAGTGAAATAGGGGAAACGGAACTTTTAATTACTTTTCCTTCGCCTGCTGCCATATCTTCCCATGCACCCTATAACTCTCATAGGTGCAAGCAGATCTCAGTTCCCCTCTCTCTGGGTACATTCACACTCCAGCCACAGATGGTTAAAATACCACCCCCAGGGATGGTGATTTCTCAAAGAAAAAGAAGTCTTTGAGGGGCATGGGCAGCCAGAGGGTAATTCCCAAGCCCAGCACCTCTGAAGGCAAAGCATCTGGGAAAACATGCAGGAAGAAACCTCCATCTCTACCAACCACTCCCACTCCTGCACCTGTCAAAAATAGAAGTCCCCACTCCTTCCCCTCCATCTGTCACCCGGGAAAATCATAACTCCCCTACCCTCCTCTTACTGGAGGGTTTTGGCAATATCCAAATCCCCAGTCCCTCCCACCCACCAAATTCCCCTCAGATAATTCCCATCCATTATGCAACTCGCATTAAAATAACACCCACTGTCCTCTCAGTCAATGCCTTTGTCCCCACCAAAAGGGAACCCTTGAGTGTTGTCCTTTGGCAGCGCTCCCAGGAGGTGCTATGCCATGGGTGCCCACCTACTTGCAGACTCATCCTTTTCAAAGCAGCTACTGGTTGGATGGGGCTTTCTGGGAGGATTGGGTGATGAGCCCAGTGCCCCTTCTGGGCTCCACCCATCCCACTTCCCCTTCCCCAGAAGCAACTCCCCTGGAGGTCCTGGCAGTAATTACTAGTGGTGTGAAGTTCGGTTCCCCCGGTGTCCGATACTGCCAGTATTTTGCTATACCGGCAGTATCGGATTAATCCGGTTATTGGGGGCACCAGTGCCGGTTCCCCCATGCCGAATTTGTTTACATTGTGGTCATTGAAATGAATGGCCACAATGTAAAAGAAAGGAAGAAAAAAAATGTCCCTCCCCCATCCAGACTGCGCAGGTGGAAGGGGGTACACCCCCCACTCACCCTGCCCAGCCTGGATTTTTAAAGATTTTTTTTTAGCAAAAGTCCCTGCTAGTGCGGGCTCCGGGCCACCGCCGTGCTGGCGGCGGTGACCAGAAGCCTGCACCAGCAGGTACTAGGGTGATCCCTGGGGTGGGGGTGGTTTAACACCCCCCATCCCAAGGATCACCCTACCCCCCACCCAGAGATCGCCTACCTTTTGTGCTCCGGGCGGCGGCGGATGCACAGTGGTCCGGAGGCTTCAACGCTGGCTGGATTCAGCGCTTGACTAGGCCTTCCGGGGAACTTCTGGAGCCCGCACTAGCAGGGTCTTCAGCTAAAAATTTTTTTAAAAAAAATCCAGGCTGGACAGGGTGGTGGGGGGTGACCCCCTTCCACCCGCACAGCCTGGATGTGGGAGGGAAAGTTTTTTCCCCCCTCCATTGATTTCAATGGGGACAGTTCCCCATTGAAATCAATGGAAAAATACCGGTACTGGTATACCGGTTCTAATCCGGTAAACCGGGATTTTGGGAACCGGTATCCGGTAAAACTGGTATTCAGTTTTTTGGGTGAAGTCCCACTCCTAGTAATTACAGTCCATGGAGGAAGAGGACTTCTGGTACTCAGTGACAGTAGCAACAGCCCTGGTGGAAGGTTCCTTATCTTAAGTGTGGGCAGGTTAAAGAAACAAGGGTACTTACTACCTGTGCCCACAGCTGCCCTTGAATCTGTAATTCTGCACTCTTGCTGCAAGATCTGAGCTGATTTCCGCTAGAAGGTTCCTTATCTTGTGTGCACTCTTTTAGAGTGGAGATGTATGCTGCATTAAGGAGACTTGGCAGCCGAAGAAGCTCAATGAACTTCCTGATGTTACTACCTGCGCTAGATTACCCTGGAGATCATTTTTGTAAGATTCTTTCTACGTTCTTCCATCTTCCAACTGCTGTCCAAATGAGAGTGTCAGTCACTGTACAGACTACATAGCCTTGTACAATTACAATGCTTTCCAAGAAAAGGCAGGCTCCCACTGCTTGACCCATTTCTTTGGGTCTGTTCTTGAGAGCAAACAATATTTGACACTAATGTCCTAGCACTCTGAGCTTTAGAGAAAAAAGTGGAGAGCTTTTTTGTTCTAGTTTCATTGCCAATCAGCTCTTCAATTCCTTGTCTTTATCCCATGATCACTTATAATAGGGGAATGAGGTGATTCTTCCTGCCCCTTTCTCCCTTTTACTGAACTAGCTTTTCCTCTGGTCTCTGAGGTAATCATAGGATATTTTGGAAGTTAGTTTCACTGTCACTTGTTCTCATCAGGTACAAAATTTTCATCTTGAGTCAACCCTCATTTTTCTGAGCAAGAGTTGATTCCTAGGACAAAATTAAGAGGAAGTGTACACTGTATTTTTGTGTGTGTGCTCACACTTGTGAGCTTTCTACTTATATCAGAGGTTCCCAAGCTGTAGGTTGGGGTCACATGATCTGTGAATTGAATCACAATGCCAGGTCCTATGCCAGGAACTCCCTCTTTGAACACATACCACCTAAGTGATGCACTATAAAGACAAATATCCCTCTCTAACAACCATAAAAATGCCCACAAATATCACCTTCATGTGTGTATTAGGTTCATTCGATATGTTCCTTACCATGGTTCCCATGATTTGACATAACACGGTGGATAAATGAGTGAGATTTTTTCAAGCATCATTTATTATTTCTAACACAATCATTTGTTTATTTCACATATAACTATTCATAACAAAATAATTTTTTAAGTGAGTGGTGATCCACTACTATCTGCTACTAAAATTACCACCAGTGGTTATACACACAAAGGGTAATTTCAGACATGATGGGCCTTTTGGCCTGCCACACTGAACCCTGGACAGGGATCTGTCTTGGATCCCGGTCCGTGATCAGACTGGCTGTCCTTTAGACGTGACGGCCTGATCATGGCGGGAAATCGGGGAGAGGGTGGGGCTACGTGGCACGACGTGCGGCCACTCAGCCCCACCCCCCATCACTCCTCCAGTTAACCACCCTTGGAGAGACAGGCGGGCACAGTGGCCAATTCGGCTGCTGCGCCCGATCCCGTGCCGCGGTCGGAACCACAGTCCGGAACGGGACGAGGTAACAGACGTTAACTTTGCCCCATTCATGATCGTCGTTCAGCGAACCACAATTCTGGAAGTGAGGCCGGCCTCACCTCCAGAATCGTGGTTAGCTTTGAACCCCACCAGGAATTAACCGTGGTGAACATCTGTTTGCCCAATCAGATGTTCGCGCGATCATAGCCTCCACCCTGAACCAACTGTGATTCAGGGTGCTTGACTGTGATCCTGTAACATCTGAAATTACCCCAAAATGAACAAAATTGTATGTGTAAAAAGCAAACAGCAGGAAAAAATAGCAAGAAAACTACAGGCGTATACAGAATGGCTCTGATGTTCCTGCACAGTTCATTCATCATTTGAAGAGCAATGCCCTTCACAGGCACACAGAAGTATATGTAGTCATCTTAATTTGATGTTATTACTGTATCTTTGTAGCTGCAGAACACTTGCTTTCCTGTTGCTGGCTGCAACAGGATGTTTCACTAGGAGGCTGAAAAGTTATTTATTTTTGTCTGGTGAGAGGAATTTCTTGAAATGTTTTGGGATCCTCTCTCCTTGCTTGATGTCTATTCTGTACCCTGAACCTTGAGACTGTCACATGTCAGATTTCAAACTGACAAGTATCTTGTGGAGATTCTCCAGTGACAGAGGTGGTGGCAGCAATTAATACTGTACGTACTCCAATAAATTGTCAGATAAAGACTGCAAACCACTTTCTGTTGCTATTGTGAGTGAATGCCTACTATCTTTCTGACATAGAATATTAATAGATTCTGATGTTTGCCCATGCCTAGTATTTCAGCAACTCTGCAGAAAATCAAGAAATCATTACACCCTGTTCAGTTATCCTATATAATATACACTGCAACAAATGGGGATTATTCCTAAACTTCAAATTTCAGTTTCAGGCCCATAATTGCATCAATTAGTAAGTCAATAGGAAGAGGAACAAGTATACCTCTGTAGTTAATCTAGTTTTCATGTATGTTTCATGAACATTTGGCTGGAAAATTGGAATCCCAGCCAGAGAATGAAAACACTATGATTGGCTGACATGATGGAACAGATGTCAAAACTTCAGCTACTGAGCTGGAGTTTAACTCTGTCTCCTGCCTTTATTTTTAGATTTGATGATACTTTGCAGGTCGCAAAAGCTTGCCTGGACACATCAGTCCTTTAAGGTGAGAAGGTTGCTGTGCTTAGTTGGGTGGAATATTGGGGGTAGAGTTTCCGTGCCATCCCTAATTGACACATGACACATTTCAGGGCTTTAAGGTGAAATGGTTGATGTCCTTAGGTGCTGGAATAATGGGAGGCATAGAGGAAGTATCCCTCCCCCTCCTCCCCCACTTCCCCATAAGTTGGAATTATAAGAAATTTTGGATTTTAAATTAAGAATTTAGAATTAATTTCTAGGGATGAGCGAACAGATCGCGGTTCATGTTCGGCCGTTTGGTTCAGCAGCGTTCGGTTTGTGTGTTCATGTTCGGCCGTTTGGGTGGATCGCTGAGTTCACATTTGGCCGTTCGCTTCAGCCGCGTTCGGGTCATGTGTTCGTGTTTGGCCGTTCGCCATTCGGGTGGATCACTGAGTTTGCGTTCGGCCTAAAAATATTGCGAGCACGAGGGAAGCTGGAAATCGCGCCGGAAACTGGAAATTTGTGTGTGTGTGAGGCATGTGAGGCGAGTGGGGGGGTGTTTGAGTCAGTGGCTGCTTGGTTCATGTGTTTTGACTGTGATTATGTTGGGTTTGACTGTGCTGTGTGTTTGGGTGGGTTGGTGTGTGTTGTGGGTGACTGGTTTGTGCTGTGTGTGTGGTTTTTGAAAAAAAAAAAATTTAAAAATGAAGAAGGCTGCTCCTGCTCACATCCTTTGGCTGGGGGCACATTTGCTGGTGTTGGAGGAGGAGGAACCGGTGGAGGCCGCTGCCCCTGCTACACCTCCCGTGGCACCGGTGGCACTGGCTTCCTCCTCGGACGAGGAGGAAGCGGTGGGCTCTACTGCCATTCCTGCCAGGTTTGTAAACCTTTTTTTTACTTTTAAGACAAGAAAGGTTGTATCAGTTAGAGTGAGCTCCACTCACTGGCATGCGGGTGGGTGCGTGGGTGGTGGGCATCAGTCAGGCACAAACAGTGGCCAACAGCGGGTGGCAGTGGATGTCTGCCACAGAGAGAGATGGTACTGTAGTGTGGGGTCTCTTCCAGCAGTCAGGCATGAGCATCTCCACCCAAACATGTGCCATACTATCAAGGGTCACCACTCTCCATTCCCTACACACCCCCAAATAAGGACAGTCTCATTCCTCCAGCCAGGGTCACATCTCCCATCGCCATCCCTAGCACCCATGGGAGGGCAGGATTTGAATGTGCCAGCCAGGTGTGGCTTTCTAGTTGCAATATCTAGCATCCCCTAGCCCCCTGGGAGGGCAGGATTTGCACGTGCCAGCCAGGGGCGACTTTCTAGTTGTAATATATATCTAGCATCCCCTAGCACCCCTGGGAGGGCAGGATACAGGAATGAAATTGAAATGGTGTTGGCCTGGAGGTGAACCACTTAACCCAAGAAGACAGAAGTCATGGGTTCTACTCTACTGTACTGCTGGTATGGTCAACAAGAAGGGTGTACCTTTTGAAGGCTTTTGTTGGTGCCGGCCATGGAAGGTTGGCATCCATTCCTGTGCATGGGGCCCCGATCCTGGAATCTGAACACCGTGGCCTGGCAGCATCGTGCCAGGCCCGTAACGCCCTGGGGGTCAATGGACAAAACCATTCTTGGCTACATGGCTTCTTTGAGAGCAGTGCACTGCAAGGGCATCTTGGTCTGGAAATGAGATCCTTTCTTGGGGCACAAGAGGTCCTGGATTCAAATCCTCTATGGTGCTACTGTCAAGTGAGAAATAAAAAGGCCATGTGCTGGGGTTTACGACACTCCTATCAATAGAGCATCCATCATATCAATATGTGAGGTACGAGTACCATATGCTGCTGTCGAGAGAGACAGAAAAAAGCCTTGGGTGGGCTTTGTGTAAACAGAATCAATAAAACACACATAGTATCCAAATTCCCAGTATGCTACAGTCAAGGATGAATGAAAAGGACCACATGTCGGGCCTTGTACAAACAGAATCAGTACAATATGCATAATATCCCAAGTTCCCAGTGTGCTACAGTCAAGGGTGAATGAAAAGGGCCTTGGGTGAACACCATCGATATAACAAACATTCATACATGTGAAGAGCACACTGGGAGCAAACTGAAATGGTGATGCCCCAAAATTCCAGTCTATGCACTTGGGCATAGACAATTCTTTTCTAGGGACTCCCTGCACCATCGCACCCTTCTTTACCTTCTTGAGTACCAAAATCCTTGCTTATAAAAAGCAGTGTTTGATTGTCTAGAGGTAAGAGTCTTTGCTCAGAAAGCTAAAGGTCATGGGTTCTAATCCCCTGTGCTGCTGCTATCATTGAGTAAAAGAGAAAATGTCTGTACCTTTAGAAAAACTTTGTTGGTGCTTGCCATTGAAGGTTCATGTCCGTTTCTGTGCATAGGGCCCTGATCCTGGAGTCCGAGCACCCTTCTTTATCTACTTAAGGACAAAAAACACAGTCTACAAGGACTAGGCCATGGTGGCCTAGAGATGTGTCACCTTACCCAAGAAGCCAGAGGTCATGGATTTTAACGCCCTGTACTGGTGATATGGTCAAGAAGAAGGCTGTACCTCAAGAAAGTTTTTGTTGGTGCCGGACGTGGAAGGTTCGCATCTATTCCTGTGCATGGGACCCCGATGGTGGAATCCAAGCACTGTGGCCTGTCAGCATCGTGCCAAAAGCCCATAACACCCAGGGGATCAATGGACAAAACCATTCTCAGTTACATGGCTTCTTTGAGAGCAGTAAGCTGCAAGGGCATGTTAGTCTAGTAGCGAGTTCGTTGCTTGGGATGCAAGTTGACCCAGGTTCAAATCATCTACAGCACTACTGTTGAGCGAGAAGTAAAAAGGTCGTGTGCCAGGGTTTGCGACACCCCTATTAATAGAGAGTGTATAATATCGATGTGCGTGGCACGAGTACAGTATACTGCTGTCAAGAAAGACAGAAAAGGGCCATGTCACAGCATCAAAACAATGCATATACTATTCTCAAGTTCCCAATATGCTCCATGTACTACCATTCAGGGTGAATGAAAAGGGTCACGTGTCGGGGCTTGTGTGAACAGAATTGACAGAACACACATAATATCCAAATTCCTCCATATGCTCTATGTACCACTGTCGAAGGCAAATGAAAAGGGTCTTGGGCGGGCCGTGTGTGAGAACATCAATATAACTCATATAATGAACGTTCGTACCTGTGAAGAGTACAATGGGAAGAACTTGAAATGAAATAGCAATGCCGAAAAATTCTAGTCTACGCACTGTGACATAGGTTGATTTCAGACGTTATGGGCTCCCGCTTCACCACAGTGGATTCCTGGTGGGGGTGAACCGAACAACCACCCCCCCATGGTCAAAAAATGGCCTGAACAGACGTGCCGGCTGATCCCAGTGGGGATTCAGGGAGGGGGTGGGGTCGTGCGGTGTAGCGTGCGGCCGCACGGCCACGCCCCCCCCACGCTCCCTCACCGCCCGCCCTCTGGGGAGACAGGCGGGTGCCGTGGCCAATGCGGTCGCAGCGCCCAGCCGCTTTGACCACAGCCCAGAAACCCGCCGGGGATTCCAGGCCGTGATCGTCGGTCAGACGTTACTTTTTATTGCTTCCCGCCGGGAATCACTTTGGCCACACTTTTGGAACTCAGCCCACGGGGAGCCCGGGAAACGTGATTGAAATTGATCCCATGTGGGAATTGGCCATGTTGAACATCTGGTGGATGCCAAACAGACGTTCAGGGCGCTTTGGCCCTGCAGCGAAATTGACCGTGGTTCACTGTGGTTGAGCATGATCTTGTAACGGCTGAAAATACCCATATACAGTACTTTTCTAGCCCCCCCAGGCACCGTCGCACCCTTTTTTTCCTTCTTGAGGACAAAAATCCTAGCTTTCAGAAAGCAGAACTTGGAGGTCTAGAGGTAAGACCTTTTCCTCAGGAATCCAAAGGTTGTGGGTTCTAATCCCCTGTGTTGCTGCTGCTGTCATCGAGTAGAAAAAAAGAAGGCTGTACCTTTAGAAATTTTTTGTTTGTGCTTGCTGTAGAAGGTTCGCGTCCATTCCTGTGCATGGGACCCTGATCCTGGAGTCCGAGCACCGTGGCCTGGCAACATCGTGCCAGGTCCATAACACCCAGGCATTAATGGACAAAACCATTCTCAGCTAAATGGCTTACTTCAGAGCAGTGAGGTGCAAGGGCATGTTTGTCTAGAGATGAGATCCTTGCTTGGGGTGAAAAAGGTCCTGGGTTCAAATCTCCTACAGCGGTACTGTCTAGTGAGAAATAAAAAGCTCATGTGTCGGGGATTGCGACACCCTTATCAATAGAGCACATATAATATCAATGTGCATAGCACGAGTACGGTATGTGGCTGTCAAGAGAGACTGAAAAGAGAAGTCTCACAGCATCAAGAGAATGCGTATGCTATTCTCAAGTTCCCAGTACACTCTGTGTGCTACCATTGAGGGCGAATGAAAAGGGCCACATGTTGGGGTTTGTGTGAACAGAATCGATAGAACACATATAATATCAAAGTTCCCAGGATGCTCCGTGTGCTACCATTAAGGGTGAATGAAAAGGGCAATGTGTCGGGGCTTGTGAGAACAGAATCAATAGAATGCAACAGAGTTGATGTAGGGTTTAAAAGAAAGGGGTGAGTCAAAGATGAAGCCTAAGCTATAAGCTTAGGGGATGGGAAGGATGGTGACCCCATTGATGAGGATGAAGAGGGAGAGGAAGGATGAGGGGGGAAGATAAGGAGTTCAGTTTTAGCCATGTTGAGTTTGAGTTGATGTTGAGACATCCAGGTAAATATGTCAGAGAGACAACTGGTGAGGCAAGCTTGAATAGATGGAGAGAGGGAGGGAGTAGAGATATATATTTGAGTGTCATCAGTGTAGAGGTGATATTGAAAGCCATGGGAGGCAATGAGTTTGCTAGGGACAGCGTATAGATTGAGAAGAGGAGAGGGCCAACTAAGGACAGAGCCTTGGGGAACACCAAGCGAGAGGGGAAAGGAGGAGGAGGTGGAGTTGGCAAGAAACACATTGAAGGAGCGGTCAGAGAGGTAGGAGGAGAACCAGCCAAGAACGGAGCCATGGAAGCCAAGGGAGTAAAGTGAATCCAACAAGAGTGAGTGGTCAACAGTATTGAAGGCAGCAGAGAGGTCAAGGAGGACAATGGAATAGAGGCAATTAGATTTAGCCATGCATTCCCCCCTCGTTGTCGTCTGCTAATGTTATAGCCCTGTTAATATATATTTGTTGGATGGCAATTTTTTGTACTGTCATCCTCTCCAGCATCAATTATGTAGAATTCCAGCGAGACTTCACCGCCTGGACTAAATGTTGTAGGGGAAGGGACAGCTGCGCCTGTATGTCTCGCAATGCCCATCTTGCTGCCGAGGTGGTGAAAATGGGTGCAGAGGCAGCTGCATCTTCGAAGAAGCTCCTTCACTTGTGTGTCACTGTTCAGAAAGTTCTTCACCACAAGGATGATGCAGTGGACTAAGCAAGGCTTTCCCAGCCGCACTACATTCTTTATGTTGCCAGCATTGTCTGTAACAATGAAGCCAACTGCCAGGTCCTAGGGTGACAGACACTCCTCAATGATGGCTGACTGGGGTGCAAGCCAGCATTAACTAAGTTACGTTAATAAAAATTTATTTATATGATGGCTGACAGTTGCTCTGCAATGTTGGCCTATGTGTGGCTTCTCCTAAAGTGTAGTAGCCGAAGAATGGCCTGCTTCTGCCCAAGGTGGCCCCTCTTATCTCTTGCCACCCAGTGAATGGTGACAGACATAAAGTCATGTTTTGTAGGACTGGTCCACATGTCCATTGTAAGATGGAAAGTGCCTCCTAGATATTGCCACAAAGCTGCCTTCACAGAGTCCACTGTTGACTCATACAGTTCTGGTATATTTTTTGTTGCAAAGCAGACCCAGCTTGGCACTTTCCAGCATGAGAAAAACTCTTCCATAAAGTCTTTGAAGCCCTCAGATTCCGCAAAGTAGTATGGAAGCATTCCTTTGGAAATCCATTTTGCTGTGGCCATAACCAGCTGGCGGGTCTTTGGATGATTGGTGGGGTACATTGTTTTCTTTGCCAATGTCTCTGGCAGTGTCATCTGCACTGATTGTTCACTCACCATGCTGTGATCCATAGTGGACCTAGTGGTGACGGAAGAATCCATTTCCATGAATGTAGTTTACTGCCGCTGTAGAGCTGTGGGAGCAAGACCAGTTTGGAAGAGAGTCCGAGACGCTGCTGAGTCACGACGTGGTTGTGAATCCTTTCCAAATTGTTGGTTGATGAGGAAGTGCAAGATCATGGATATAGTTCCCAGCCTTTTGCCATTCTTTCCGCGATGTATTTCCTTTTTGCAAATATGGCATATAGCGATGCTCTCGTCACCTTTCTTCAGCTGGCAATACTTCCATACTCAGGAAGAGGTCTCAATAGGTATCCTTGTGCGACTGGTAGATATGTTGGCAGTGGTGGGAGTGGAACTGACCATGGGAGCCGGAGGTATTCCCACACGAGGTGTGGCACTTGTTCGATGCCACGAAGTTGATGCAGCCAAAGAGGTGGGCGTGCCATGTCTGGAGCTGGTCCATGAGAAGAACCTGTCGATTGTACCAACAGATGGTGTAGTGCACAGTTCTGTGCTGTTGCTTACTGCAGGGGTGGAAGTGGAACACTGGCGAGGAGGAAGCTCATGAGGAGTTGCCAATTCTTCCACAGAATCCCCAGATTCTTCTTCAGCTGCCTCTCCTCTCTCCTCTTGCTGCATGTATTCCGTGTTCAATACACACTCTCCACTACCACCAGCTCCTGGGAATACACCTCCTCCTCCTGGGACTGTGAAGAAGGAAGCAGCAGGTGAAAACACTCATCTGCATTGTAGGTAGAATGTCTGCTACGTTTGGCTGGAGTGGGACCCTGCTCAACTTTATTATTGCTGGTTTTCTGCTTCCTCTGAGTCCTACTCTTCACCATTCTGTAACTGAATGTGAAAAAACTATCAGTAACACAGGCAATCAAATAGCTAAAAACATTTAAAAACTATAATTAAAATAAATAAATAAATAAATAAAATAAAATAAAGCATGTTTGGTAGATATTATTTACAAGTGAAAGCAAAATGATCTGTTGCTATATGCATGCTACACAACGTGATACGAGCAGTACCATACTAGAATTTCATTGATTAAACAGTAATTTTCATGGAATGACCAAAGAGGTACATGTTGAGGAACATTTTCAAACATTTTTGTGTGGCCCAGCAGATAACACACATTAGAGTACTCAAAAAGACTTGTCATATTGCATCTTGCACTGCCATCCCAGTAGTAGGTAGGACAGTTACTTGCAATAAGGTAACGTGTAATAATAGAAAAAACACAACAGACAGAAATAGAAAACGTAGCAGCAGGAGTGGTGTAAAAAAGAAAAGCAGTTTCAAAGCAAGCAAAGAATGATCAGGTTCAGAAACAGTTGGAAAACAGCACATGGCACATCATCATACACAGAAATAATATCCATTTAAAAGTTCAGGTTCACCAGAAAGATTGGGAAAAGGAATAAAGTTTGATAAACTTTTATAAGTCATATAAGTTTCATGATTGTAGGAAGTTGCAAGTTTCCTTGTATCACTTACAGATGTCATGTCAGTTTACTTTAATTTACAGAGGTTTTACTAGATGAAGAGAGTTTAGTTTTTGGACCAATTTCATATTTCTTTCAGGACCAACCTCAACCCGACCTAAATCATAAAGTGAATGACCTGCTCTCTAAGGTACTTTTTATTTACAAAGAACTCACCTACACTGGATATGACAAATGAATGAGTAGATATAGGGTATTTTCAGGGGCCAGTATTGGGCCCGTCACGAAATCACCTATCGATCCCCTGCTGGGATCAAAATGGCAACTGCCAACAGATGTGCCAGCTGATCCCAAAGGGGAATCGGGGGAGGGGGTGGGACTGTGTGGCCCCACAGCCCCACCCCCCTACGCTCCCTAGGCCGCCCGCCCTCTGGGAGACAGGCGGGTGCTGCCCCCAATGCAGCCAAAGTCCCCCCCCCGTCCCCTCAGTGTATTGACCATGGCCTGGAATCAGCGGAGGGCACAGCCGCTGATTCTGGGCTGTGGTCAGGGGACAGATGTGACAACCCCGCGGATCATGGGCGGGAATCTCATTGACCACACAAACGGCCTTGGTTTGGGCAGGAGGGCCGTTTGCGTGGTCAATGAGATTCCTGCCCGTGATTCACGGGGGTGAACATCTGGCAGGAATCACGTTTTGTACTAACAGACATTACGGGCCCTTGCTCACCAGGTATTCACTGTGGTTGAGTGTGGGATCGTAACGTCTGAAAATACCCATAGAAACAAGTGATATTTGAGTTGACCCAACAGTGTGGTAAATGGCCCAATGATGGGTGTGCAGTGGGGGGGGGGGGATATCAGTGTAAACGGGCCAGCAATGGGTGGATTGGTGTGCGCTGGGTGTTCGCCCCTGTAAATACCATAGGCGGTGGGTGCTTGTGCATGTGCGCTCCCTGTGCACACCCATCAACACCCACCTGCACCCACAGGGCCATCCGGAAAACCGGAGGAGGCCCCGTGGGTGTAGGTGTGTATGTGGCCATGTAAAAGGACACCCACCCAATGTGAGAGCATACACACACCAGTCCGTGTAAAAATGACCTTTGTGATTCTACCCAGTCCAATGTCATTTCAGTTGCTCCCAGTTGCCTCTTTGCTGCCATCCCAACCAGTCACATGTCATCACACCATCGCCTCTTCTTGGCACTGTCCTTACCTGCCTTTCTATCTTGGCACTTTTTATCCCCCCCCAACACAAACACACACACATCTCTGCCTTTTTTTTTGGCATTTCATCCCCTAATAATCTCTTCCTTTGTTTTTCTTTCTTTTTTTAACTGAAGCTCCATTATATTCCTTTACTGTCCAGTAAGGACTATTGGCATTCACAGAGCTCCATTATTTCCACTTGGCATTCATGTTGCATATAAGTTTGTTTCCAATGGGCAGTACTTATAATTTTAGTATGTCTCCATATATGCTCTATTCTCTGGGTGCATACAAAGTGCAGGAGGGATAAGGTGACCAGATATGCACATTTTAGAGGACTGTTATGAAAAATACAGGTTGCAGGGCTGCACTGGAACCAATGCAAACAGGGGACTGGACTCAATGATTCTCATGATAACTTTCAACTCTATGATTCTAATGCTAAATAATTTGTGGGTTGTTGTTTTTTAAAATTAAGGTAATATTTGGTATTACGCTGAAACTTTGTTCCAGAGCTTCCTGTTCCTGGAGCTGGTCAGGAGAGCACTTCTGTCTGGGAAAGAGATATATTCTCAAACCTGCAGTTGAATTTTATTCCCCAAAAGAATAAAGAGTATTCTGAGAGACTAAGAGGAGCAAGTCCTCTCTCACTGAAGTCAAGTGAACATAATTGCACTAAATGTCCTGTTGCCTCCAAACCTTTGTTTTGCATATTAAATCAATCAGCTCACAGACAGTGGATGAGGTTGCAGGGGGTTGCCTGCTCTGTCTTTCTTACTCTAGTCTGAGCCCTCTTGCACTCCTGTTTTATTCTAGCTGCTGTTGAAGGTATCAAATGAGCCTTTGGAGTGCTCTTTGCAGTCTTTGGCATTTGGGGGGTCCCAGAGACTCCATATAGTTGATGTCTATGAATGGGGGGGAGGGGCTATATCCCCGCTAGATGCCCCATTAAAGCCCCTGTAGATGCCCCATTAAAGGGGGCATCTAGAAATAAAGAAAACCAAGACAACAAGCCATTATGAGTCAACTCATGGGCATGTATGGCTTGGTGGAGCTGGGGTGGGTCCCTAGAAAAAGGTCATATTTTTAAACTTCCCTTCTCACTCCCTCCCCCTTTAAGAAAGAAAAATACATAGCAACAGAGACAAAGCCATGTCTTTGTAAATTAAAAAGCATAAATTTGATGGGAGAAAACACAAACAAAAAAAAGAAGCCTACAGGAATGAAATCAGTGGGTGATTTCAGACGTTACGGGTGGGCGGTTCACCAAAATGAACCCCCAGGGGTGGTGAACATCACAACCATGGGCCAGGGTGGAAAAACGACCCAAACAGACGTGACGGGACCGGGACCACGGCCAGGAACCGGGCCGAACCATCACGGACCGGGGCAGCACAACAGACGTGCAGCCGAACCCCTGCCATGGTCAAAACGCCCAGAAGGCACCGGGCAGGGGCGGGACACAGACATGGCCGCCTGAGGGCGAACGAAGCCAAAAGGCACACAAGGGAACACCCACACAAGGGAAATGGGAAGGGAGGGGGGAAGAGGGAGAACAGGCTGACAGGTGCCACACACAGCACACGCACACACACACACAGTGGACCCACAGTGGGACACACTGCACGACCACACGCCCGGGCACACACACACACACACACCACACACACACACAAGGGACAGGTCGGGAAGGGGGGGGCAGGGGCACCCGTAACACAGCACGAGGAACAATGGGAGGGACGAGGGGGGGCACTGCCAAGGGGCAAGGCACAGGCAGCAGTAACCCCCACCCCCATAGCACCCCAGTCCACAGAGGCACCCCCACAGCAACATAGGCAGTCTTGGAAGGGGGGGCGGGACCCCCAGAACAAGGCACGATGGGGGCCCACAATGCACAGCGAGCCCGGTGGAGAAGGTCCAGGAGGAGGAGAAAGGGGGACCCACAGTCACAGGGGTGCAGATGGAGGGCAGCCAGGTCCGATGGAGCCCCTCTGCAGGTCCAGCAACACTCCGACACCCCCCCACCCAGGGAAGGAACACGGTCCAGTCTGGGGGGGGACCTAACCTCAGGTCACGCAAGCACCCATGAGGGGGGAGTGCAGTCGGTGCCAGGGCCAGTGGGAGCGGACCGCTAGCTGCACACGGGTGGGGCGGGAGGCCACACGGAGCGCCACACCCAGGCACCTGGATGGACAACCGGGGTGGGGGGGCTGGATGGGGCCCAGGGCCACGGGCAGGGGCAGCAGCACCCCACGAAGCAGGTGGGAGCACACCGAGGTGGACACACCAGGGCGGGAGCAGGCAGCGGGGACCTGGGGCCCCCCCGGACAGGGGCGGGAGCCCACACAGGAGCACGACACCGGGGGGCCCGGGAGGCGATGCAGGAGTCACAGGCCGCTGCTGGGGGCCCCCGAGGCCCCAGGGCCTGGGTGCCCAGCTCGGTGAACCAGGTGGGGCCAGTGCAGCAAGCCCCGGCGGCACCCCTGCAAGGACATGTAGTGGGTGATCAGGTAGTAGGCCTCGAAGGGATCAGGCATGGTGAGAGCCAGCTGAACGTCCACACGGGCCCACACCCCCAACAGGGCCGACATCTCCACCGCGGAAGGTTCCGGAACACAGCAGGCAGCAGAAGGGGGCCACGGAAGATGTCCCAGCTCCAGAAGCCGATGGTACACCACCCCATGGGTGCGCTGGTACCCACGGGCCCCGTGAACACAGGAAAAGTAGGTCACGGCCAAGGCAGGGCCACCCTCAGCAAGGCACTCCATGTAGGC
>QEPC01013609.1:649040-664826 GCA_003113815.1 Sphenodon punctatus
GTAGTTCGGTGTTCGGTTCCGTTCGGTGTGTTCGGCCATTTCGTAGTTCGGTGTTCGGTTCGGTTCGGTGTGTTCGCCATTTCGGCGTTCGGTGTTCGGTGTTCGGTCCGTTCGGTGCGTTCGTGTTCGTGTTCGTGTTCGGTTGTCCGAACAGGCCGAGTTCGGGCCGAACACCGAACTACCGAACCGCGTTCGCCCATCCCTATCTGTGACATGACAGCAGCAACATGGAAGGGGAGACACTGGTGGACTGGAAGCTATGGCAGGGAGAAGACCCGTGGATTGGATTCACTTCCTGTCATATAGGGATTGGGCGAATGTGGTTCAGAAGTTTGGAGTCGATTTTTGAACCGAACTGAACCGAATTGAATTTCCGAACTCGATTCTGTTCGCCCATCCCTATAAGACAATATTCCATTTAGTTCAATGGGGTTTGAATTTCTGAACTCTGTTTGGAAGTTTGGAGTTTGGACCGACCTCGAATAGTTCGGTCGACCAAACCGAACTTCCGAACCGAACTCGATTTTCAAACTGAACCGAATTTCCTAACTCGGTTCTGTTGCCCATCCCTACTGCCATAGCTGGGATACCAAGGAAGGAAAATGGACCCGGAGCTTTCTCCTGAGCTTGGGGGAAGGCTCCAGGTTCATTCTCCTTTCCTACTACCCCGGCAGCAGCAAATGTGGCTTCCGATGCTGTCATCAGGTAGCAGCAGAGGGGAATAGATCCAGAGGCTCTAGGTCCATTCCCCTCTACTACTACTACTACTACCTCAGAAGCAGCAGAAAAGCTCCATGCCAGCTCTCTGCGTTCCGACAACTGTAGTTGGACCAATAAAAGAAATCACGGTAATATTTTGTCTCTGTTGTCTATATTTGGGACCAACACAGCAACATTACTTTCTCTACATTGCATTCACCATGAATCCTCCATGAATCCTCCCCCTGTCTCTCCAGAACATGGGGAATAGGTGGGAGCTTCTCACTTTTGTGGCTGCAACTCCCCCTGACTCCCCACTTGTGCTTTTGCTGCTGGAGATCACAATGCAAGCGAATGGAGCTGGAGGGGAGGAGGCTCCCTTCTCTCCGACTCTGAGTTACTTTGGGAGTTTCTCTTTGGAGATGAATTTCTCCTCCAAACAGGAGCCCAAAAGCATCTGGGTGAGAAGGAAGTCCTCTCCCCCAGGGCAGAGGCTGCAGTCCACCCACTCCTTCCCTCAACCCATTTTGGAAGGTGATCATTGCCCACACACCAAGCTAGGACATCTAAACTTTACCCATTGAGAAGGATTTTTTGCATGTATGGCCACACACAAAGCTTTGTTTGCTTCTACCTAATCATTCTTGGGGACTGTGATGGGATTTGAATCAGGCCCTTGCTACTTAGGGCCAGATTTTCCAGCACTTTGCATCTCAAAGCCAGGGTCAAATTTTCAGAAGAGCTCGGTGCTCTGTTTGCCAGCTGAGACTCAATCCATTAGTAAGCTCAACCTGCCATCCACAGCTGAGCTATGTTCATTTACTGAGCCCCACCCCCAACTCCTAATTCTCAACCGGTCAACATCCTCAGGAAAGAAGTGTCAGGAAGTAGCTGCTTCAGGCTGATGAATGCAGTGCTGGCAGCAGCCTCGAATACTCCCATGCTTCAGATGCTCCTTGCCCTCCTACTGCATTTTCTGGATCTAGCTCATGTGCTTTCTCATCAGAACCCTGTCCCTGTGCCTTACTTGGAACTTTGCTAGCTATGCTTGACCCTCAAGCATGATCGTGTGATGTTACTGCCTTCTTCACTTCTCATATTCTGCTCCTCGCCTTCCAGTGCACTTGCCAGCCCTGCTCCAATCCTAATCTTCCATCCCTGCCTGGCCCCTTTTTGGACTGATAGTTGGAATGTGTGATCTGGTGGAGTGCTCCTCAGTATGGCTGTTCATTTAGCCTGGTTGTCTCTACAAATAGCACTCACCACGATTCCCACCTCCTAACACGGCGGCAAGCAAGCATTACATTTGGCCACTCAAAGTGATGAACAACTCATGGTCTGAACACATGTTTGATGAGGTTTTCCCCTGGATCAAATCTGGGAAACCCCTCAGCAGACCCATGAGGGCAGTCAAAAGCATGCCAGACATTGGTTGTCTGTTCAGTTCAGCTCTGATCAATTTTGGGATCTTTGACTCCTCCTTTGACTTTGGGATCAAGCTGGGATCTTTGACTCCTCAATCTCATCATATGTAGGCAAAGAAACTCTATGTATACAACAGAGAATTCACCACATCGAGAAAAAAAGCCTCTCTGTCTTTTTGTATTTGATAATGAAGGAATAGCTCCTAGGTATACAGCTCAGTATGCATCCTGCATCCATTAGGTTAAGGGCAGTGACCCTTAAGCAAAATGGCAGAGGCCAAAATAATATCACCACCATTTTGGTTAAGAATGACAGCCATTTTGTGCATGTACAAAATGGCTCCAGTCACCCTTAACCAAAATTGTGATGTCATTTTGGCTCCCCCCCCTTTGGTTGAGGGCATCAGCCATTTTGCACATGCATGCTGCCAGCAGCCCCCCCGCCCAAGGCAGCGGCAGTCCAGTGAAGCTTCAATCATGCACTGTGAGTCTGCAAGTACATCACAGGGCCCTGAGGAGTGGAGGAGGAGGGAAATAGGGCCACAGGGAATTGTGGTGAGGGGAAACAGGTTGTTTGTTTGTTTGTTTGTTTGTTTAAAGGTTTAAAGGTTTAAAGGTTAAAGGATTTAAGTATGAAACTGAACAACCCAAAACCATAATTAAATCCAGAAAAACTTTAAACTGAAGCCAAAAGAACCAAACCTGTAAATCGGACTGTTGTCCCACCCCTAGTAATATGTAACTTATTGCTAAAATCCTCCCCTGTGCCAGAGGATTGGAGGTTAGCAAATGTAACCCCATTTTTTAAGAAGGGTTCCAGAAGTGACTGGAAATTCCAGACCTGTAAGCCTGACATCAGTACAGGGAAAACTAGTGGATACCATTGTTCAAAACAGAATTACTAGGAATACTGACGAGCTTGATGTGATGGGTAAAAACCAACATGGCTTTAGCAAACGGAAGTTATGCCTCACTAACCTGTTAGAATGTTATGAGATTGTTAATGAGCGCGTAGATAAAGGTGATCCAGTTGAGGTAGTATATTTCGATTTTCAAAACATGTTTGAAAAAGTTCCTCACCCGACACTCCTGAGTAAACTATATAGTCATGGGATAAGAGGAAGAGTCTTGTCAGGGATTGGTAGCTGGTTAAAAGTTAGGAAACAAAGGATGGAAAAAAATGGTCATTTTTCAAGTTGGAGAGAGGTAAACAGCGGGGTGCCTCGGGGGTCAGTACTGTACCAGTATTGTTTAACATATTCATTAATGATCTGGGAAAAGGGGTAAAGAGTAAGGTGGCTAAATTTGTAGATGATACAAAATTATTCAAGATTGGGTGTTTTCAGACGTGATGGGGCCAATTGGCCCCGTCACGAAAACAATAGATTCATCCCTTGCCAGGACGACCTCGTCACGCCCTAACAGACGTGCCTGGGGATCCCGGCGGGGAATCGGGGAGGGGACGGGGCCGTGCGGTGCAACGTGCGGCCGCACAGCCCCGCCCCCTCCACACTCCCTGCCGCCCGCCCTCTGGGGAGACAGGTGGCCGCCGCAGCCAATGCGGCCACAGCGCTCGCCCAATTTGGCCACGAGCCAGAATCCCTGCGGGGATTCCGGGCCATGGCCGCCGTCCAGAAGTGACGGTGGGGTTCATCTCGGCGGGGAATCGCCTTCGCCACGCAACGGTCTCCGGTCCCGCCGCTTCGGCCGCTCGCGTGGCAAAAGTTATTCCCCGCCATGGTAACATCTGGGGGGGAACATCCATCCCCCCCAACAGACGTTCCGTGATCACAGACACCACAGGGAATTGACTGTGCTTGACTGTGATGTCGTAACGTCTGAAAACACCCATAGTTAAGAGTCAAGTCCCAGGCAGACTGTGAGGAACTATAGAGGAATCTTGCAGTGATGTATGCCATTTTTAGTGACTACAAGCATCAAAAATTGGAAGGAATCCTGCAACAGACAGCTTACTTAAGCAGACCCAACCACAGCTATGAAAATACCTTAAAAAATTAATTAAATAAATAAATTAGCCCAAGCCAACTAAAAATGGAGCAGTTGAAATACCACCTCAGATAGTGACTTGATGTGTTTTTACACTCCAGTGGTCAAGTGTTGCAATACGTTTTCACAGTCTGTGGAGTGAGAGATCTCAAAATAGTTTTTCCGTGACTCAGTTGGTCTTGATACAATTGACTGTCACCCAGGAAGATGTGATGAACAGGACCGGACTTAGAGAACCAGCAGATAAACCCATGATGGTGTGTTTATTATTTGAGTTTCAGTACTCCACAATACTCTGCGTAGTTTAAATGCAATAGAAAATATGCTCCTGCTGTCTAGAGCTTTCAGTGTAAAAAACATTTTAACCTTCATTCTCAATCCCTCACTTCTACTGACACCAAGTGGACGCCGGTGGTAGAACTTCTTTGTGGATAAGTTTGCAGACTGCAGGCTGAGGCAAGTAAGAGACTGGAGTTCAGCTTCTGATCTGCCACAGGAACTTTACTCAAGCCACTTAGGGTGAAGCCACATGAGACATCATCTTACTTCAGGCAGCATTATCCCACTTTGGGCAACATTAATATACAATGCACTCATATAGCCAGTCACCACCTAATGTTCACCTCACCCCAGGGCGGGACTAGTGGCAGCTGCCTAATGTGTGATGTGTCCTCCAAAAAAGGCTGGGTGCACATTGCATGTTAGCGTTGCCCAAAGTGAGATAACACGGCCTCCTGTGGTAACAGTGTTAATTGGGACCCCCGTGGTGCCCCACCCTGGGTGTTCACAAATGTGACACTGGCCTGGTCCACCCAGCTCTGACCTGCCTGGGCCATTGCCAACCCCATATGTCTTTTCCATGCTGGCCAGTTGTGGGCCTGGTCAAACCCCATCAGGGTTGGTGACCAGGCCAGAAACGTGCCCCCAGAATGAACCAGGCCCACAGTCTAGTCCTGCGAGCTGCCCAGGCCAGCCAGAGCTGGGAGAACTGGGTGGGCATGTCTGTTTGTGCACCCGCTCAGCCCAGCTTTTGGGGTCACCAGCTGCCTGTCATGGTGAGGGAGTCCCAACTCTCCTGGCCAATGCAGCCCCTTGCAAAGTCCACAAATGGCTGCCTTGTCAGTTTCATGCTGAAATTGATCAGCCATCTGCTTGTGGCTTTGCAAGGGGCCGCTCTGACTAGAGCTGAGTAGCCCTTTGCAAAGCTCGCTTCCTGAGGGTCTACCCTTAGGAGTGGTGAATCCCCCCTGCCAAGGCAACCCCTTGGGAAAATAGGGATGTGCGAACGTGGTTCGGATGTTCAGAGTTCGGACTGAACTCGGTCTGTTCGGATGGTCCAAACCGAACTCTCGAACGACCGAACAGTTCAGTCGTGTTCAGACAAGTTCGGAGGCAGTAAAAACGTCTTTCCAGGGCTGAAAATTAGGTTTTGGGTTTGATTTCGTTTTGGTTTTGGTTTTGATGTCGCTATTTTTGAATGTTCGGCCAAGTTCAGCCAAACCGAACTCGGCTGAACCAAACCATCGAACCCAAACTCGGGTTTCGAACCGAACGACCGAAATCCGAACCACATTCTGTTCACCCATCCCTATGGGAAAAGACCGCTGGCCCCAAACCATGCATGGGGTCAGGGGAAAAGCAGGGAATGGATCCTGGCTCTCTTTCTCCCAGCCCAGGGCTTTAAATTGCAACCCACTCAGAGTGGTTGTGTGTGTGGGCACTTTGCCCGAGGTACTGCCTTGGCAGGGGGAGTGTGGCACCACTAGAGCAGCCCCTCCCTGCCTGCCCAAAGTGTGGCAGCTGCATTTCCTCTCCCTGTGGTGGGCAGGGGATTGGACCTGTTCTATCTTGTGTGGCAGCACCCTTAGTGTCTATCCATATTTGCACAAAACAAAGTCCACAAAAACCCCTTCCCTCACTGTTTTTTAAATATGTGAAAGTTTAGGTTGCAGGAAGCACCAGGTGTAATGAGCTTTTACTCCAAAACATTTGACCTGGAAACCAATATTTATCAATTATGCTAAATCCCTTTTGCACATTTTTCATATCATGTGCAGGTATTAGTCCCGCTTTTAGTCTGCCTGCACTATAGTTGTAAGCACAGATCTGCAAAGCATTATGGGATATCTAGCAGTGCCAGGGGTGTAGCTAGGTGGACTGGACTCTCTGCTGGGGCACTCCACTCCAGTGTGCATATGTATTGTACATGTGTATGCCCCCTGCCCCCAGACCTGTGGATCCTGGGGCAGCTGCACCTGCTGCACCTATTATAGTTATGCCCCTGAGTTGTGCCCATGAAAATAGAGGGGAAAATTTAAAATGGGGAAGAGTATATGGGAACATTTAAAAACGGTGACTCCAATCTCACATAAGCAATTGAAGAGGTGGGAGAAGAGGCTCCTGTGACTGCAACCTCTGTGCCTCAGTTGTCAACCTCAATATTACTTGACATGAGAGGGGCAGGGTAGAAATACAAATATAAATAAATATATATAAATAAAATATTTAAATTTGTTCTTTGGCTATTAAAATGCATGGAAATGTCCTTCCATTCTTTGGGTGTTGTAGAAGAGCACTTCAGTCTGGCGCCAAGTCAGCTGCCATTTTGCAATTTAGTTCAGGGGGCAGAAGGCCACAGACTGAGGCCACTTTCAGACATCCCCCCCCCCCGTGCATATTCTGGCTTCAGGGTGGAATGCGCACCCAGAATATGTGCGGGTATTGGTTGGTCTGAACTCGCACGTGGGGTGAGAAGTGGGGCTCCCTGCATAGGACTACCTGTGTGCATCTGACAGCAATCCTCCCATCACTGCACTGATTACTGAGGGGGTGGAGCTACCTGTCTGGTGGTAAGCATAAAACAGCCCACAGAAGCCTTTGGTGGTGGTGAGAAGTGGGGCTCCCTGCATAGGACTACCTGTGTGCAGCTGACAGCGATCCTCCCATCACTGCGCTGATTACTGAGGGGGTGGAGCTACCTGGCTGGTGGCAAGCATAAAACAGCCCATAGAAGCCTTCGGCAGCGCCGGAGGCGTGCGCCGAAGGGTCGCGCGCAAAAGGGTGTGCACCCTTTGGATCACCCTTCGGAGCGACCGGGTGTGGGGTGCGCCCCCCCTTTTCCTTTTCTCTTTTTTTTTTCTTGTTATCCTTGTTCTCCCTGCTTGTGTTTTTATTATTAGCTTCTGTGGGTGGTAATTGGATCAGCTTCTATGCCGGGTGCTAAGAGAATGAGAGGGATGGGGGATGTTAGCCCCCACCAACTCTCAGAATTTTAAACAGCGGAGACTTGATCCTTTCCTTCAGAAATTGGACATAGGATCCCATTGTTTGAAGAGGGGAAGGGGTTTAAGAGCAGGTTCTTTGTCCCCTCCACCGGTTGGGGTTGCTCATAGAGAGTCCCCCCCCTTCGTGGCATTCAATGCCTATAAAACCCCAAGTAGAGGGTTCTTTAATATCACAATCTTGTAATATGCTTCCGGTTCAATCTGTTCCTGAATGTTTGTCTGATTTCCTGATGAAACATGTGGCGGTTACAGCAGAGACAATCCATTTCATGTGCTCCCAGGTGGACCAAATTAATAGGAAATTGGATCAGGTGACTCTGCCAGAGAAGAGATTAAAGAAGATTCAACCCGGTTCTCAAATGACTCAGCACCCTTATCTTGGTAAAAATCCCCCTGTCGAGAAATGTAAGTCAGATATACGATGTAAGATGGCTTCGGAGGATGTGGTGAATATGCTTTCAAATGAGGAGTTGGATAGGTTTTCATCGTAACCAAGCCAAGTACGTGCACTTGAGACCTCGCATCTTCATGAATGTTAGACCCCTTGTCTCTCCCTCTGTTCCCCTTCCTAAGTCTCTCCCCCAGCTCCTGTCTCTCAGATTGTAAGTCCTAGAGGCAGGGACCGTGTCTGTTTTATTACTTTGTAAAGTGCCAGGTACACTGCTGGTGCTATATAAATGTTTGTTAATAATAATAAATAATAATAATACCCCCTCCTTTTAAATTTGATTTTTGTGATTCTCCCTTTGCGTGGAAAATGGTCTCCCTCCTGGAGCCTTCCTCTTGATGTAGCTGAGCATCTTAGGATGCTATTGAATGAGCCTATAACGCGTCATGATATTATATCGGTGGACCAGTTATTAGTTTCCAGGACAAGACAAATGGTGAAGGTTCAGTTTAACTCTCAGGAGATAGTTAGTTTGGTATGGGAGAGGAAAGAGTTCTTAGAAGAGTATGCGTATTTCCCTCTAAGGTTTATGGATCAAATACAGATCAAATTCGGGTGGCAACGGATTCTGAGTTGGGAGCTCCGTTGGGTACAGGTCCTCAAGCAGTTCCATCAAGATCTTCCCAGCTCCTGCCCCCCCCTTTGGAAAAGCGGGATATTCAGGGTCAGGTGCAGCAAGGTGATTCTTCGCCTTCGCAGCGTGAGGGTAGGCCAAACAGTTCTCATGTTTCCCCTATGGAGTTGGTTCCCCCAAATCCTCAGAGTTTGTCTTTACATCCCCCTCCTTTGCCGCTGAGGGAAAGACTCGAGGGTCCTGTTTCCTCCTCTCAGCTACAGCTTGCGGCTAAACTTGATGATCTTTGTTCACATTTAAGTCAGCTAAGAGGTCTTGATCCTCCGATAAAATCTACCCAGCTGAAAGCTCAATAGCGCAAATGGATGATGCACAGATATTAACTTCTATGCAAGGGAAAATTAAAGATTCTATTCTAGAGCTAAGTCACAGTCCCTCTATGGTTAGTGGTGAAGTTTAAATAAAATCTGCACCAGTGGAGCCGGTTAGTTTGGGGGATCCCCTTATTGGGGGTCAAGATAAGCCCCCAGCTAGCAGAGCAGGAACGGCATATAGATTGTGGGAAGGCTCTTTGGTGTCAGCTACAAACACTTAAGCACGTGTGCTTTCGGGTGGTCTAGAGGAGGGGTTTACCGCAGCAGGTAGGTTGAGATATGGGAAGGCAACTAAAGAGAAAAACATGTTGAGGGGGGCAGAAGTTCGGGGTGCTCCAGCTAAGCCATCCATTGGAGGGTATAGCTTCTGACTAGTAGGGGATTATCTGATAAGGATTGCCTCTTGGAATATCCCTGGTTGGCGGTCCCGTGTAATGGATCCAGATTTTTGGCCTTTTCTTCAGGGACTAGAGCTCTGCCTTTTGCAGGAAACTTGGTCTACGGGAGAGCTGGAACTAGAAGGGTTCAGGATTTATTCTCTTAATGCTCTCCTTTCCCCTGTGCAGGAGAGACCTAGGGGTGGGTTGGCTTTGGTGTCCCCTGTGAGTAGAAATTTTAAAATTGATTTAATAAACTTTTTTGAATCTTACTTTGGGTTGTATTCCTGTGTGTTACCCTCTGGGGGTAGGTTCCTTATAGGAAATGTTTATATCCGTCCGATGTATTCTGATTATTATAATCATTTAATTTGGGAAGAGTTGGTCCAAAGGATCAGAGAGGCGCAGCAGTTATTCCCTGGGACCCCGTTGATCTTGGGGGGTGATTTTAACACCAGACTGGGGGTTCAGGAGAGGGTTCTCGCTTCCTCCTCTTTACATTATCTTAATATTCCCCCCCGCGTTTCCCAGGATATGGTCTTAAATGGGAATGCACCATTTATGCTGCAGATGCTGGAGGATTTGGATTTGCTTATTCTGAATGGGAGGACTGAGGGGGACAGAGAGGGGCATTACACGTACCATGCGTACCAGGGGTCCAGTGTAATTGACTTCTTTCTGGCCCCCCCATACTTCTTCCCAAGGGTCAAAAATCTTAGGGTTTCTAATTCCTCCTTGGACCACTTCCCTATTATCCTTTCTTGCCAGATTGTTGGGGGTGAGGTGAGTAATTGTGCACCATCTCTTAAAGGCTCATTGCCAAAACCCTTCTCCCATTTTAGGAGACCAGTGTGGTCTGCAAAGGTCGCTGCAATATCAATGGATCTGCAAAAGGATCCCGAAGTCTCTACCCTTTGGCAGAGGCTGAGAGTAGGGGGTCCAAACATTTATAGTATGTTTGAGGAGTTGGTGTTGCTTTTTACCCAAAGATTTAGATCGACCTTTTGTGAGGCTCACACTCGGGTTGGGGGGCCTAGGTGGTTTAACCTTCAGTGTAGGATTCAACGTACTAGAATGAGGAGGGCAGCTAGAGAGTTGAGATGTTACCCTTCAAGATCTGTGAGGTATGTCTTCTTGGCTCAGCGGACTCAATACCGTAAGTTGATAAAAGAAAGACGTACTATTTATCAGCAGACACAATGGGCCCTTCTTCAAAAAGCAGCTGGTAGGCATGATTCAAAGAAATTTTGGTCCCTTATTCGGCAAGCTAGGTTTGGGGGCGGGGTTTCATCTATGGCCTCTATACACCCTGTGGTTTGGGAGGACTTTTATAGAAAGGTGTTTGCCACCCCCCCTGCAGGGTTTGGCCAAAAGTCCTTGGTTGGCTCCCGAGGATTTAGTTCACCATTGGTCTGCAGTGACTCCCGAGGAAATTATGCAATTAATTGATCAGATTAGCTTAGGGAAAGCCCCCGGTGAGGATTTGATATTGGGGGATCAAGTAAGGTCCTCACCAGAGTGGTGGGCTGGTATTCTGGCACCAGTCTTTACGAAGATTAATGAAATCGGAAAAATTCCTAGGGAGTGGCTAAACAGTATAGTGCTGCCAATTTTCAAAAAAGGAGATCCAACCTCCCCTGGAAATTATTGACCAATAAGCCTCCTTAGTGTTTTGGGAAAACTGTATACCAGGTATCTTTTGGAGAGATTGACGAAATGGATTAAGACCTCTGATATATTAACTTTAGAATAGGCGGGGTTTCAAAAGGGAAAATCTACGGTGGACCATGTTTTGGTCCTCGCTCAACTGATACGGAGGAGTGTTGGGCATAATGAGAGAGTTTATCTCTGTTTCGTCGATCAAAAAATGGCTTTTGACTCCATCAACAGGGAGCGGATTTGGGATAAGCTTAACTCCCTGCAGATGGAGCCTTGATTACTGTTTCTTTTGAAGCAGCTCCATAAGGGAAACACTCTTCAGGTACGCTATAATCAGCAAGGGGCCCTTACGAGAAGGGTTGAGGTTGGCTGTGGAGTCAGACAAGGTTGCCTTCTGGCTTTGAGCCTTTTCAACCTTTTTATAAATGATCTCCCACTTTACCTCTCAGCAGTAGATGCTCACCCGATGCAAGTGGGGGACAGGAAGATCGGTTCCCTCTTATATGCGGATGATGCGGTCCTCTTATCGCAGTCTTTAATTGGCCTGAGGAGATCTATGCAAGCAATGGGGGACTACGCTCAGAGAGAAGGCCTGGCTGTTAATTACAGTAAAACAAAGGTCATGATAATAGAGCAGAGGAAGATTAGAGAGACTCATCAGTGGAGAATTGGCTCAGAGGTAATCTCACAGGTGGCCCAATTTAGGTATCTGGGGGTCAATTTCTCTAGCTCCCTGTCTCAGCAGATACATCAAGTGGAGGCAATGAGCCAGGCTTCTCAGACAGTGAGGACCATCTTGAAATTTTATTTTGGAAAGGGAGGTAGGATGGTGCTTCCTGCTATCCGTTTGTTTCAGGCGAAAGTGTTACCACAGCTCCTTTATGCCTTTCCTGCGTGGGATTTGTCATCCACTGATAATCTGGAGCCGGTTCAGAATGCTTTTATGCGGGCAATTTTGGGGGTTCCGAAAGGTACCCCCCAAATATTGCTGAGACTTGAACTTGGATGCTGGCCCATACGCCTCATGACCTTTCAATCGATTATCAGATATTGGTTGAGGATTGTTTTTCTACCACTGGAGGATAAATCTTTGTTAAGGATGGGTAGGGATCGGGGGCTTTTGGACCCCTGGTTGGGACAGGTGCAGGAGTTAATTAGGAAATTGGGTTTTGACCCCCAGAGATTGGTTGGTGTGGGATTTAAGGCAGCATGGTATCTAGTCAAACAGCACCTTGAGGACCAGCAATGCCAATTGGATTCAGCCCAACTTAAGATTCAACAGGTTGCCAGGGACTATCTCCCGCCGGGTGCTCCCCTTGGGAATTTCTCTTATTTGGTGGTATGGCCAAATTTTGGTACCCGAAGGGCATTTACTAGATTACGCTGTGGTGTTTATCCCTCGGCGATCTTAGAGGGCCATTACCAGGGGGTTCCACGGGAGGCCAGAGTATGCCGCTTTTGTGTATTAAATGCGGTAGATACAAATAATCATCTTCTCTTTGAATGCCCCATGTTAAGCTCTCTAAGGACCAAGGTGATGACTTGTTTATTAAAACTACTGGAGAAGAACTCAGTGGCTAAATGCTACAGATTATGTTTAGATTCTATAGCATCTGATTTAACAAAAGAGGTTGCAATTTTTGCAAATTTGGCTGACCATCTAAGACAAAGGCAGGCAGCTGGTTACTCTAGGTTCCAAAAGGGGAGTTGAAAGGGTTGTCTGGGGTAATTCCGGTGTATAAAATTTCCGGTTCTTGGGTATAGGCGTGGGGAAATACTTGTTAAATGGTTTTTATTGTTATTATGTGTTTATTATGATGATGTGATTTGGTAGTTTTCTTAATAGTATTTGTGAATATTGGATTTACTTTTGGATCAATGGGATCTTGGGATTTTATTTTATTGATTGGTAATAGCTGTTTTGTATATTTTAAGGTGTTCGCTGTTTTATCGGTTTGTGTATTATTATAATCTCTTGTGCTATGTGGTTTGATATATTGTTATGACTTTTTGTTAAACAATAAAATGAAATTTAATTGATTGAATTGAACTCCCACGTGGCTTTGCTGGCAGAGACGCACAGGGATGCAGAGCAGGAAATTTAGCTCTGCGTCCCTGCGCATCTCTTCCGGCAAAGCTATGTGGAGGGGGCTTTCAGACCGGTCGATCCCCACGCATATTCTGCCTGCACATTTCCCCTACAGCCAGAATATACATGGGAGGTGGGGTGGGGGGACATGTCTGAAAGTGGCCTGAGTGTAAAACAAAAATTATCTAGGCTGAAAAAAACCTGCAGTCCGTATCCTATTATCTGGGCTGGAATTTAACACCAAATATAATTATAATTTTCATAAATGTTGTAGAGGAGGAAAATAAGTCACAGTGGGATCAAAGTAATCTCTATGATACTCCCCTTCAAGGCAAGAGAGTTACACCAGGTATGTCTCCATTCTCTTTTCTGTATAGCAGCTTTCATAGGTATAACTCCCATTTAGTACACTTATCCTAGAAAGGGTGGGGTGGCAGCATTTAATGTGATACAGGACATGCTTCTTGGCCAGTGGAACATCCATCTGAAAGCACACCATAAAGATGCAGGGGTATTTCCTATGTTCTGTCCCTGTTAAGGCTGAGAAAGACCGACCTTTTGGAAGTGCTTGTGAGTGTCAGTCAGTACTTCATCATTTTCTGGTGATTCTGCATTGTCATCATTTTTTGTCATTTTCATCGTTTTCTGGGACTTTTCAGCAATTTCTGGGACTTTTCAGAATGTTCATCACTATCTGGAACTTTTTTGTCACTTTCTGGGAATTTGTCATAAAAGTTCTACAGCACTTTTATGGCAATTTCCAGCACTTCCCTGGTTGTTTTCATTTCCACAGTCCCCGGTGAAGTGCTGGAAATTACCCACCATCACTTGTTCACTGAGGAATTTGAACAGACAGCTGCCCCTGCAGCATGTGCTTCCCAGGAAATATAATAAAAATGGTGAAAATGGTAGGAAAGCCAGTAAGTTTCCACATCATCTGAATCTCAAAGAATGCCCTGCTTCTGATGGAAACAGTATTCACCAAGGTTTGTTGTTTCAGGCTTAGACCCTGCAATATGATGGAGGCAGATGCCTATGCCAACAAACCCAAGCCCTTGACAATGTCATTTGGCCAACATGAACCTCAAGTTAATATACACAAATGAAAATTGTCTAGGTGGCCCTGCTCTCTGGTGGTAGAGACCCTGACTGTTTCTCCTTCTTAGAGACCTGGAGAGCCACAGGAAAGGATCTTACGAGCTATATGTTGCCTCCGAGCTACAGGTTGGGAATCAGCAGTCTAGACAAAGAGAGGATGGATGTTTTTTTCAGCTTTATCTTAAGCAAGACAAAGCTGACAGCAAAAGTTTGCACTATTGAGAACTGGATTTTGTTGGCTCAGTGTAATGGTTACTATTATTTGTCCTGGTCAATGAAGGATGACTCATTAAAGGGCTACTTTTCTGCTGTTGATAATGTCACAAGGAATGTGGTGGATGCCAGATTGTCAAATCAAAATTTTATTAAACGTAGCCATAGGCCATTGTCAAACTATATAACAGAACAAAACAAAACACAAATCACAGCTAAAATAAATCCTAAACTCTTCTATAGTAAACAATAAACAGTAAAATAAATCAATTAAATAGTTATATTAGTTCAAACTACCTAACTAAAGTAGGTTTTCTAACATAGAATTCAAATAACCATAAACAAAGACATAAGGACCTCAAAGAAACTATAGACTATAGCCAAGTAACATAATCTAATACAGATGACAGCAGACGCAGCAATCAAGTTACATTAATCCTAGCAGGAGGATGCATTTTTGATTGCAAAAATGAAGATCTAGTATTGAATGGCAGCATCAGAAATTTCATTATTTTAGCTGAGATTTCATGAGACCTATTCCCTAAAAATATTTATAGTAACCCCCAATCAGTGTAACCATAGAACCATTCTACAATTGATTCAAGAATTTCTGCCCTAAGCTGGTTGTATAGATGGCACTGATATAGTATATACTGCATGGTTTCAATAGCAAGCATATTGAACGGACATAGCCGATCGTCATATGCCATGCCACCCAGACGACCTTCATAGATCTTAGAAGGAAGGGGATTTACACGAGCAGAGAAAAAAAAGTAACTTCTCTCTAAAAGTATGAGTAGAAGTCAAATAAGGGGCCATTTCCCCCAATGGAGGTAACCAGGAGGTATAGCCAGCCATATGTGCTACACTACCATTATTAGTGATTTCCTCTTGCCTTTCAATATCCCATAATATAAGTCCAATTTCGACTTTAGCAGTCAAAGTATTTTTATTATCAAAGTAGTTAACTGAAAATCCTATATCAGTATCAGTATCAGTTTTATTACGGGCAATATTTCTCTATATGCACCACATCAAACACACTGTACATAAAATAATGATAATACCAATATATAAAATAGATATAAATATAAATATAAATGAATATAAATATGAGTAGAATAAATAAATACAGCTACAAAACCATGTCTTCAATGGCACTACTAGCTATAAACCGAATCGGCAACCAGAACGAATAAGGGTCTCCTGACCCCATACTTCATGTGGAGGAATTTTTATATTAAAACCTTATGAACATAAGAACCAGAGTAAAATGGAAGACAGATGAATGCCGGGTAAGAGAACCATCCTCTGCTGAAATAAACTTTAGCCTTCTTAACAAAAGCTAATTACCTTGACCATTCAGGCTGAGAACAGTTTCACACTGTTCCTTTTACAAGTAGATAAGAGATAGATAACCTTGCAGCTGCATAAACTAATTGAATTGTTTAGACTTTTAGGATAGCCATATTGTTTGGGAACATACTTGCTGATTATGTAAACAATTGCTGTAGCCTTTCACTTTGTATGACGTTATTTT